>MJUU01051553.1:203237-224523 GCA_002080025.1 Modiolus philippinarum | reverse complement strand
GGGGCGACATCAGCTATTGCTTGCAATTGCAAATCTAGTTGTTATTGCTTTTCTCTTTTATTTTCTTCCAATGATTTTTGTCCGGCTTCGTTCTCTAAGATGCCTGGACAGAATTCATTCATACTTGGCACAAAGTTGAACCACCATAAGAAGATGTGCATGCACTAACAAAAATTTTCAAAATGGCTGCCATTTTCAAGATGGCCGCCATTTTACGTCAAAATATTGAGGATTCAATAAATCAGGAACTGAATGGCAGAATTTGTTCATATTTTGTATTAATGTTTAATAAGATGAGAGGAAGGAATTCATGCGAAAAAATTTTGCAAAATGTCCGCCATATTCAAGATGGCCGTTTCTTATTATTATTATTATTATTATTATTCNAGAAACAGGGAAAGGGCGGGAAAGTTAAAAGTGCTCTGAATTGGGTGAAATTTTACAGAAAGATTGGGTAAAGGATGGAGAACATGTTTTGAGGATAAAAGTCTTTAAAATGGCGGCCGTTGCCACGGAAACGGATAAAAGGCGGGAAATAAAAGTTCTCGAAGTTGCAGGAAACTAATGAAAGATGATGTCGAAATTTGCAGGACTTCTAATATGGGGGTGTTTGGGCGACTTCTGTGTTTGCATCCAAACACAATTATCACTTGTTATTATTATTATTATTATTATTCCAGCCAAAAGTTTGTCCGGTCTATTACTCAGCTATGCATGATCAGAAGTTCATGAAACTTGACACACAGTTGGAACACCATATGAAGATGTGCGTTTTAATATTTTTATTTTCAAAATGGCCGCCATTTCCAAGATGGCCGCCATAATAGGTCAAAATTTCAACGTTGTCGGATTTCAACGAAAATTGATTTCTAGGTAGATTTTGACGCTGCGAACAAGATGGAATCATCGAATTGGCTGCCAGGGGCGACATCAGTTATTGCTTGCAATTGCAAATCTAGTTGTTATTGCTTTTATCTTTTATTTTCTTCCAATGATTTTTATCCGGCTTCGTTCTCTAAGATGCCTGGACAGAATTCATTCATACTTGGCACAAAGTTGAACCACCATAAGAAGATGTACATGCACTAACAAAAATTTTCAAAATGGCTGCCATTTTCAAGATGGCCGCCATTTTACGTCAAAATATTGAGGAGTCAATGAATCAGGAACTGAGTGGCAGAATTTTTTCAAATTTTGTTTTAATGTTAAATATGATAATAGGAAGGAATTCATGTGAAAAAATTTTGCAAAATTTCCGCCATATTCAAGATGGCCGCAAGAATACGTCAAAATTTCAACATTGTCCGATTTCAACGAAAATTGATTTCTAGGGAGATTTTGACACTACAAACAAGATGGAATCATCGACTTGGACGTCTGGGGCGACATCAGCTATTGCTTGCAATTGTAAATCTAGTTATTATTATAATTATTATTTTACTTCCAATAAATTTTGTCCACAGCGTTTCTCAGAGTTGCATGAACCGAACCACTTGATACTTGGTACACAGTTGGATCACCATGTGAAGTTGTGCAACACGGTGAAAAAAATTTCAAAATGGCCTCTATTTCCGAGATGGCCGCCGTTTTACGTCAAAATTTCAACTTTGTCCGATTTCAACGAAAATTGATTTCTAGGTAGATTTTGCTGTGAACAAGATGGAAGCATCGAATTGGCTGCCAGGGGCGACATCAGCTATTGCTTGCAATTTCAAATCTAGTTCTTTTTCTATTTCTTTTGTCGAATTAAGTGAAACATGCCCTTCTTGCTTAGAAAAGTGGGGTATAAGTAAAACGGGTTGTCTATTAATGGTTAGAGCATTGCTTTTAGCAGAAACCTTCAGATTAAAAGGATTTTCTGTATGACAGATGCGGATTAGTTTTAAACTGTCAAGTTGTCTAGCCATACCCCAATGAACATATTAATTACAATTTGTGGGCCACTATGGCCTAACAAGTGACACATTATACGGCAGTCTGTGTCTTTAGCTACTAGGCCGGTAACTTTTGATAGTGAATATTCCTTCGGCTTATAAATTTGGAAGCAAATTTGTTTAAAATAAACTTGATGTAAAATTCTGTAAAAAATATTTGGAATTATTGCTTTGAGCTAGTAGCCTAGTAGCTTCAAACGGCACAGACTGAAATGGTACTTGACATGATTTTCTAGGAAAATGTTATTATTCCTATGACCCCTTGACAACTTTGAGGAGCATTTCGGTTTGTCTCGGGTTTGGGGATATGGGCATTTTTGGTTTGGATAGTGTACATAGTTTTATTTGTAATGAAATTTATTTCTCTTACTTATAAATAATGAAATTGAGCACTGGAAATATTTATTAAGGCCACTTTAAATTATATCTTACGTTCTTAACCCCTCCTGTCCGAATTTTTCACCCGCCTCAAAAAATTTTATTCTCTTTTTTTTGGGGGGGAATCTAAGATTCCTAATCTTCACAAAATCCCTTCAAGCATAGTTGAATTTCAGCATAAAGTTAGTGTTCTACCACTTATTTATCCATCCATTTAACTAGTTCACTTACTTGTATAGAGTTGTATAGAGTTGTATAAAGTACTGTGAAAAAAAACTTATCAAAACTCTGGTGTAAATTACTTTTGGAGTGTAAAAATTCGATTGAAGTTTTAGATAAACTACAATCCATTCAAAGACCAATCTCATTCATCGACAGTTATGATTTTTCCACATTTAATACAATTCTTCCACATAATTGGATTAAATCCAAATTGGGACAACTTATGAAATGGTCTTTTAAATTTTCTGGTCTGCAGTTCATTTGTTCTAACAAAAACAAGGATTTTCTCTAATATCAGCTACAATTTTAATTACCGGTATTGTTTTTTTACATGTGATGATAACTAAATACCGAACTGATGATATGATTAATGCACTCAATTTTTCCTAGACAACATTTTTGTACGATTTGGCAACACTATTTATCAACAGGTTGTAGGTATCCCCATGGGCACGAATTGTGACCTCTCATTGCAGATCTTTTTTCTGTTCTGTTACGAACGAGACTTTATGAAAAAAATTCAAAACGGAACCATACCAAACATTGATCAACTAATATCTATTTTCAATGATAACAGCAGGTATATTAACGGTACCCCTACTATTTACAATCCCCATTTTGGATTTAACTCGCATTATTGACTCTGGTAAAATAAAAAGTAAAATATATGATAAAGGTGATGGTTTTGATTTCAGTAGTACTAATTTCTCGGCATACGGAGTTTACATCTCCCAGCTAAGTTGCAATTCAAAAGTCTGTGTTCGATACAGTGACTTCCTTGATAGAGCCTGATTGCTCGCAAATAGGCTACTTCAACAAGGGTATGTTACCCAAAACTTGAAGTCATCCCTCCAGAAGATTTACGGTCGACATCTCCATCTTGTGGACCGCTATGGGATATATTTTTCCCAGATGACATCAGAGCTTTAGAGCTTAATTGTTGTTTCCTCTACCGGATTTGACTTTACTACCGAATTTTACATGTTCAGCACGGCGAGTGTCTTATAAGAAGCAGGAGATGCTTACTCTATCGATGCGCCTGCTCTCATCCATGTTTTTATTGGGTCAGTGTTGTTCATCTGTGTGTGTGTGTGTGTGTGTGTGTGTGTGTGTCTTCATTCNGTACTCGTGTTGTGTGTCTGGTTTTTTTTTTGTTGTTTCCGATATTGCCATTATCCTGGGATTATTCGTTTTGAATTGACGGTTCGGTTCTCACTTACTTCCCTTTTCTTGACGGCGACATTCCTCTCGCTCTATCCTATAGGGTGTTTATTTCTCAACTAGTACGATTGGCACGTGTTTGTTCCTCTTGAGATTTTAATGAACGTAACCTTAATATCACAGCCAAACTTTTACAACAGGGTTACAGATTTCATAAGTTGTTGAATACATTTAAGAAGTTTTATAATAGGAGTTTTAAGTTTGATTTTTCTTCCATAGTGCAACAGTGTTTTACCAGCAGACTAGACTACTTGAGCACTCCTTGACTCCACTTTCAAAATTACGTTTTGTCCCTTTTTCCTTTTCAAGATTGTGGACGTGGACTAAGTGGTCTACCTGTTTTGGGTTTTATTCGTATGTTAATTATACTATAGGGCTACGGGACAGATAAAGGGGAGGTTTGGGTACCCATTAACCAGTTTAATCCTACCGCTGGCTTTTGCAAGTGCCGGTACCAAGTCCGGCTGTCCCGAGTTCCTATCCTTGATTACGTTTGTCTTTTGTTTTTATTAAGTTGTTTTTCTTGTGCAGTTCTTTGGCACTTTGTGGCATGTGACCTTTGTTTTTCAGCATTGTAGGTGTTTCCTGTTATCCTTTTATTCTATTTTATGAACATTTGATATCCAAATATGGCGTTTATCGCTAACAGCTTATAACTATGGGCATTTTTTTTCTTCTTTTTAAAAAAAAAATGTCAGAAACTGATTTAAGATCCAAAAAAGCTTGGACGAAACTTACATTCTTTACGTAATAGGAAATATCGACAAATAACTCTGGTTGCTTCCGTTAAATTAGCCTTGAGTTCAAGGGAGGTGAAATTTTAAAATACATACCGGCCTCTCACTGATATGTCCGATGTGTGTGCTGAAATAAATGATGTTTCTTGACCAAACCCTTCGGGAAGTTTTGAGTTTGATTTTCCTTCCGTAGTGCGACAGTGTTTTACCAGCAGACTAGGCTCCTTCAGCTAGTCGGCTGTTTAGCTGCGACCACCCCTTGACCAACTTTCATAATTACGTATTGTGATTTTCTCTCCCTTCAAGATTGTGGTTATGGAGTTATTAGTCTACCTGTATTGGGTTTTTATTCATATGTTATTATATAATAGGGAAACGGGACAGATAAAGGGGGTGTGGGTTCCCATAAACTGTTTAACCCTTCATCCAGCTTTTGCAAGTGTCGGTACCAAGTCCGGCTGTCCCTAGTTCTATCGTTGTTTACGTTTGTCTTTTGTATTTTTTGTGTTTTTCCTGTCTAGTTCCCTGGCAGGTTGTGGCATGTGATTTTAATCTTCAGTCACTTTAGATGTTTCCTGTTTTCCACCTTTTTACATTTAGTAAATTTTTTTTGCAATATTGCATTTTTACTCTTAAATCAGAGGCTCAGATATAAGCCTATTTCGCTCACCTGGTGGTTTGATTAAATAAGATTTTCCCCCAGTTAAATGATTGATCTGAGGTGACAGCAAAACGGTAGTATTATCAATCATCTAGTAGATTATTGTCATGTTAAAATGCCTAATTCATACCAATAATCAAACGGTGTTCATTAGTAAACATGATAAACAAAATGATGGAACAGTGTTCATTAATAAACATGATAAACATTTGTAACATTTTCCTACTGAGTTCTATGTTAAGCTGTATTAACCAATGGCTGCCATCTTTTACTTTTGATTCGTTCAAATATAAAAAAAAATGATTGATGACCACCAAGTAACCATGAACTTGTTAAATGAAATGGTTTTCAGGAATTGACAATTTACAACATTTTCTGATAGGGTCCAATGTTTAACTGTGATCTGGATTGATGACAATCTTAGATCTATAATCGGTACTTAAATCATACATTTGTTAAGGTACTATCATGTTTCCATGCCTAATCCGACCTGCCGTTGGGTGTGGGTTTCCTCACCGTTTATTGAAGATCTTATTGTGGCTTTGAGTTGTTATTACTCCCCATTGGGTCGTTGTCTCTTTGACGCATTCCCCGTTTCCATTCTTTTTTCAAAAAATAAACGATTTATAACATTATCCAATATGATGCTATATTAAACTATGGTCCCTAGAAACAGCCATTTTTGATTTGTAAATGGTACAACATAAAAAATTTGGTATATGACCATTATGTTACCAAGCTTTTTAAATAACAACTTGACATAAAAAACGGTTTTCAAGAATTTAGCATTTCATAACATTTCCCATGGGGTCCAATGTTAAACGAAGATCTGAAAGATTGGCCATCTTGGATTTATGATCGGCACCAAAAACATACATTTGTTTCCTGACCATCATGTCACCATATCTTATTAATATCAACATGATGTACGAAACAGTTTTCAAGAATAAACAGTTTAAAAGATTTTCCTATAGGGTCCTTTCTTAAACTATGACAGTTTTGGATGAGATGTGAACCTGTCAGACATATGTAGAAATTGCACTTCTTAATAAGAACAACACTTCATATTTGAAAAAAATTGTCTAATGAATCCCGATTTAAAAATGTTTAATAAGGGTGACTCAATTATGGCTGATGGGGAATCATGGTTCGGGGTCTTTATTGTTAATAGATATGTTTATGTTTACACCTCAACATTTCTGAAAGAAAGATCTCAATGAGGGTCATGAAGTAGTTCACGACAGAAGAATGGCATCTAACAGGATCCACATACTGTGTGTCAGTGAACTTTCAAAAAAACTTTCAAAATCTTAAAGTAGAATTTAATAAACAGCAAACTACCACTTGGTTCACGAATAATATTTGTTTTGCTATTTCTAATTTTTGGAAGAACATTGTTTCAAATACGGCTTAAGAAGCAATTGGGCAAACTGATATTAAGGTAACACTATTTAAAGATTAGCTGAACAGACATCAACATGCTTTTAAGAAGAACAGATTATAACCCAAACACCTTCTTTATAGTGTTACCTTAATCAAGTTTTAATTTTACCGACAGTCAATATATTGAAATTGAGGGGACAGAAAAATATTGTTGGTTTGAACAATATTACAGGTCAGTCATGAAAATTTACACTTTAATAATTACATATGTAAGCATTTTTTGTGTGTTATTCTTCGTAATAATTCATTTTTGCAAAATGAAATACAGAACTAAATAAATAATGAAGAAATGTGGAGTAAATGTAAGATTGTGTGTCCGGTCTATAGCTTTGTTTGAGATTTGATTGAGGGATATTTAAAGAAATATTTGGTGTCAAAAAGAACATGGTAAATATCACAAAGAGATAATGAATCAACCGAAACGAAAAATAATAAGATGACTCAAGCATGTTCAATTAGCCGCTAGTTTAGAAGAACTGTGGAAAAAGTCGGATATTGATGTCAAGTTAATTGAAATTTTTTGGGGTTTTATAACACCATCTAGTAACATACTTTTGTTTTAATTTTGTTATTTTTGCTACATTAGTTAAACCGTGTGACATAATTTTTAAATGAAAATCTAAATCAAACAGTTTAAAAACTTAAACTTTTCAATCATTTGAATCTTGTTACGGATTTTAACAGACTTTAAATGAATATCTGAAGTATTGCTATTGTAGAAATATGAAGTTTTATACTGCAACTTCTCTATTTGCGTAAGTAAACTACATTGACTGTATAAACATAAGTGATATACAGTCACTGACTGTATAAAACCTTTTTAATGACGTTAACAATGTGTTACCGTAGTAATTGTTCCATGACGTTGTAAGAAAGCATGGATTCATCACAACCTAAAGACGTCCGCTTCACATTTTAAACTGTCATTATCACCGATTTATTCTACCTAAAATTTTGTTCGTTATAGTTGCAGTATAAACACAACAATAATACATTGACTTGAAATAAACAGAATATAAGGATTCGGCTCGATACGGTGAAAATGCTCGCCACAGGCTCGCATTTTCCTGCGTTTCTAAGCCTCATCCTTATATTGCGTTTATGTCAAGTCAATGTACTGTTATTGTCTATATAACTTGCTTCATTCTAGGTATATGCAATTATGTTTTTTTCGACTAAATATGTGAGATAGTAATTTATAATTGATTTAAAGTGCAAATACTTAAGAATGTTCCATATTTTTTCTTAATCATTGAAATAAACAGTAAAACAGTTAAGCTCTTAGCACTCCATATTTATTTGAAAAGAGAAAAAAAACAACGGTTTATTTTCAATCAATACTAGACACCTTTACAGTGAATCGGAGACAACTCAAATTTACTGTTTTGATATTACATTTTTGTTGTTAATGAAAGCTGTTAAGTTATCGATAGAATATGAACATATCTTACAATTTAGATGCAAAATGAGGTTTGTAGTACTTCACAAAAAATTGGCACCAAACATTTACACCATCACAAACTAGTTCCTGTACAAAAAGGCCACAGAAAGCACACACAACAAAATAACAGATTTTTCTATTTGATAATCACACTTGACATTGCATTTGATATAAAATTTGCTACACTTTTTCAGAAAAAACATTTTTGTTTTTGTCATATGCAAGGAATACGTCGGCAAACGAATAACGAAGCAAAAACGTGGAAAGGGGAAATTCTAAAATCATAAATCCAGAATCACGGCAATCACAGCAACATGAATTGAGACAGTATATGCAAATAATCAAAAATGAACAAGAACGCCACAAAACTAAAGCACTAGCAGTGTGAACCCCTATAAAAACTGAGGTATCATCAGGTGCTCTGGAAGGGCAAGCATGATCTGCTCCACGTTTGGCACCCTTCACACTGCCAGTGAAAAGTCCGTGTTAGTCACTCCAGTAACTTGCAAGGAAAATGTTTACCTGGTTTAAAAGATAAATTTCTCCCAGAGTGGGGATATTTGACCCCACCACAGCATCCTCACACACAACTATTGCATAAGAAGATGCACCTAAAAATGGAAATTCATCGCTTTACAAATACACAATTCATTGTATTCATTTTTTTTTCATTTTTTTATTGGCAAAAGCTCTTATAACTGATGTCACCCCTGTTGTTCCTTCAACAATGATTAACATGCTCACAATCAAAGTTTCAAAGTTGAACACTCACATCGCATAACACATTTTTGATATTTTCATAAAGTTGCCGACTAACAGCTTTACGATTGCGTAACATCTGAAGGTCATTTGCCGTAGAAATACCACCAAGTTATGCAAATCGCTTTCAGCATCAAATATTAATACACGTGCCACATTGCAAGGAACAAATTATGAAAAAAATACTTCAAGACAACAAAAATTGATTTAAAGTGGACATTTGTATGTTATGATTATCTTCTACGAGTCTTTTTGTCGGACATGAGGTGACATTAGTTATAAGAGCACTTTGCCGGAGTTTATGTTTGTTGACAACCCAGCATTCACGACGAAAATATTGATATAGAGTTGCTTAACATTTAGCAATCAGTTGCTTGAGGCTGTCTTGAAATTACTGTGAGGTATGAGTACAGCTCATTCTCGAAGGCCCCATAGTGACTTCAGGATGAAGAACAACAATAAAAGCATTTTTCCATGTATTTGTACAGACTTTGTCTGATGTGCATTTACTCCATATCCTTTCATTCACCATATTTGTATTGAATTAGATTTTGCCAAGTGCATATCAACTTCAGATTTCTTCATAGCAGAGGTTAAAGCAGAAGTCTGTATGTCTAAAATTCAATGGGCCATTAATCGAAACATCTGTTTAAATGCCGAAAAACCGATCTTACTGTAAAGTGGTAGGGCCACTTACTTGCGAATGTATTTCCTTCAGCATGCCAGATTTGTAAATGGATAAAATTTTCACCAAAATTGTTTTATCAGGTCAATTGTTATATACACTATCATAGGATGATGTATATTTCGCTGAACTTGATTACTCTTTATTTAGGCGCCAACTCCGACCTGCCGTTATGTGTGGGGTTTCCTCACCGTTCATTGAAGATCTTATGGTGGCTTTGAGTTGTTATTTCTACCCTTTGGGTCGTTGTCTCTTTGACACATTCCCCGTTTCCCTTCTTTTTCCTATCATAGGAAAATCAATACAAATGCATTTTCATACTCTTAGGTGAAAGATTCAGCCACTGAACTTGCAATTTCAATGCAATTTTGTCAGATTTCGACAATTTTTGTACGTTTTTGTTATTATTTGCTCTATAGCACCTTCAGAACCAAACTCTACTAAGTGCCATTTGAAAAGACAAATGTTTATACACTCGCATCGAAAAAGGGTTTTGGTTTTCGTTGTCGTTCCAGTAGTGCAATTTTCCCAAACACTATAAAATGGCTAAAATAGGCACAAAATGCTATTTACAGCCATGTCCGACCGCTTATATGTCAGAAAGCATACATGAGTTCCATATATTGATTGTAATTTTTACTCCTAGGAAGTAAACCAGAATACCTTACACGATTTTCGACTTTTAATAACATTTTTCAAATGACCCAAGTTATGAATAAAATTCACTCCTTAATGACCCTATTTCTTTGGTTTCTGTCTCTTCAGTGCAGATCAAAACAAAGCATTTTATAGGCCATAAACAAACATAAGTAAAAATCTGATCGAGATCAAATAACATCAAAAGATCTAAATGAAAACCCAAAACAGCTTAGTACAGATTTATGCACGAGGGCGTTACTCATCAGTTTTAAGAAATAATTTCTTAAATTAGGATATGAGTAAAACTCATTGTTGAAGGCCTCATGGTGACTTCAAGATGAATAAAGGCGTTGTTCCGTTGCTTATTATTACCATGTAATTGTAGAGACTTTGTCTCATTTACATTTACTCCATATCCCTTCATTGTTAATGCAAGTTTCCAAATAAAATCGGTTATCGGGTCTGCACCGAAGTGCTTACTGGTAGATTGGTGAATAGCGTAGAGTACTAACAGTCCATCAGCAGAGGCATCGGTCTAGTGGTAATAAATGGAAAAAATATCGAAGTCACTGTTAATTTAGTTCTGCATATGGTTATTTCGACAACTTATGTCCTTTCAGTATAGATCATTAAAAACAATCGGATGATGATAAACCAGATTATGTCGAATCTAGACCTAAAAGAGAACAAATAACAAAAAGGTACTAATGAAAAGCCAAAAACCAACTAATGACAGAGCTAAGCATGAGGGAGATACTCCTTTGTTTAAGAAAAAATTGAAATAACTGCAGAAGATATTATTTACTACATATAAGAATTACATAACGAAGGTGACTACTTTTAGCACCCTCTTAATTATATCCTTTTATTATGCAAAGGAGGAAAAACGAATTGTTTTGCAGCTGTGATTTCAACTGACATCTGTCTTTTTTTATTAGCTCATCTGACCAAATCGGTCAATGTGAGATATTGCTATCACTATGCGTCTGTCGTCAGTCCACGTCGTCCGCTTACTCTTCACATTTCGATCTTCTCCTCTGAAACCACTGAAGCTAATTCAGGCGTGGAACTTTGCTCCAGCATTAGACCACGTGTGAAAAATAACTTTTTCATCTTCTCTTCTGAAACCACATAAGTAAATTCAACTAGATTTTACAGGGATGATGCTTAGAATGTCATTTTACAAAATTGTTCATTTAGTTCAAATCCGACAAAAGACGGCCGCAAGCATGCAACTTAGGTTTGAGGCTTGGAACTTATGGGGAAAGTCGTATTTACATCTTCTCCTCTGAAACCTCTGAAAAAAATTCAATATAACAGAAATGGTGTATGCAAGTTTCTTTATAAAGATTGCTCATTATGTTTTGACCCGACAAGAAACAAGGCCATGGGCACTGAACTTATGTTTAACTTTGGACCCTATAGGCAAAACAAATGTTCATCTTCTTGTTTTACCACTGAAGCAAATTCAACCAAAACTTAGAGGAATGATGTATGGAAGGTTCTTTACAAAGACTACTCGTTTTGTTCCGATCCGAGAAAAAAATATGACCCGTATTGTGGAATACATCGGCAAACGAATATATGCAACTTAGATTTAACATCAGTGGAAAAAATAACATTTTCAGCTTCTTCTGTCACACTATAACGCACAAGTCCAACGTGTGCCGATGTGTTAGAATATTTTCGTACACGCAGGTGTGCGTTGTATAAGTTAAAGGCACGTTCTAAAAACTTTACAAACATGTCGACACACCTTGGCGTGCGATGTTGAACGTTGGGTGTGTCGAAAAATTTTGAACATGCTAAAAATTTCACGACGTTAGCCAACCTGTAGTTGATAAATTATGCATATGTAAGACGAACGTTAGAGATAAGTTTTCCGTGAGTTGTAGGTCGTTGGCTTGACGTTGTGAAAAAGAGAATTTCTTCGACGCGTATCAATATTCTTGCAAAAATTCGCGAATATTGGCACACGTTGGTTAGAACGTTATAATGTGAAAGGGCCTTTAGGTTCCTCAAATATATTGTTCCAACCACATGAATAACGTTGCCGCCAGCCCTGACCGTAAATTTTCATTGGACACTGCGGAAACATAATCATTTTCATCACCTGCTATGAAACAAACTTATCTAAAATGTATTTGAATTATGTATGGAAGGTCCTTAACTAAGATTGCCTATTCCTGTTGCATCTGACAATAAACATGGCTGACAATAAGAATTTATTTTTACTGTAGACCCAATTGGAAAAAATATAAATTTTGGTCATCAGCATATCTATGGTCCAAATGCATTTTGTCAGGTGAGCGATACATGCTCGGATTCTTAGCTTCTAGTTTTCATTTGTCTACATGCACTTATGTGATTGATTGATTCATTGATTGATTGATTAGTTAAAGTTTTACGTTCAGTGGACAATATTTCATCTATATCAGGGCGAGAACAGTTTATCAATACCAAAAATTATCAGTAAAAGAGTTCATTAAAAGAGGTGGAAGGGACAACTGAAGTAACGAGTTTTGAATGCCACTGGATAATGGAAGAAATGGGTAGGGACGGGAAATTAAGCCTTCTATAGGACCCTTAGTGAGTTTGCTCTCCCTAGTAAAATATAAAGATGGGTCCTTTATACTTCATGGAGTTTGCATTTCTCCACACAGTTCGTCCACAATGGTTTGCGGTCAGACTTTTCATTTATGACCTAACTACCCTGTGTAGACAGGGTATCCCCCATTCCTTAATTTCCTCCCCTACCAATTTCTCCCATTTTGCATTGGCAATCCAACTCGTTGCAACATCCACCTTTTTATTTGTCTTTTTTCTTTTATACTGAATCATCTTTAATTGGTGATTTTTTTCTGATATAGCTAAAATATTCAAATCAATCAATCAACCTTTACAATAAATCTTAGGTGTTAAGAAACATCTCATATTAATTGTTTCTATATAAACACCAGTACTTAACAACGGCAGTAGAATACCGAAGGAACAAATCACAAGATTACATAAATCAAAGTCCAGAGACACGGCAAAATCAAGAACACCAGAAGACGAAGACCAAAGACACTACATGCCCAGAAAACACACAATCACTACATATACAACACAAAAAACTAAAGCACTAACAGTGTGAACTCTCAAAAACAGAGTGACATCAGGTGCTCCGGAAGGGTAAGCATGTCCTGATCTGTATACAGCACCTGTCACACTTAAATGAAGGAAAAGAGTCACAATGAGTCATATGGAAAAGAGTTTTAATAAAGATATAATAAAGAGTCATGAGGAAAAGAGTTTTAATAAAGATATAATAAAGAGTCATGAGGAAAAGAGTCGTAATGAGTCATAAGGAAAAGAGTTTTAATAAAGATATAATAAAGAGTCATAATGAGTCATAAGGAAAAGAGTTTTAATAAAGATATAACAAAGAGTCATGAGGAAAAGAGTCATAATGCTATGCCATGTAAAACGTTAATTCATGTCCCGAGTTCCTATCGTTGTTTTCGTCATGTGTCTGTAAGTCTCGTCATGTGACACCGAGATTTCACGATAGAATTGAAATTGAAAAATGTTTCCCGCAAAAATATGACGTTTAAACGTCATACATGTTCGTATAAAATGCAACTTCAGGGTGCATTTCATGTACCCGGAAGTTGCAAAATTGAACGAGACTTACAGACCCTATATGAAGGTCATAACTTTAATCATTCGAAAGGTAAGTTCATTATTTTTCGGTTTATGTTAAAGGTTATGATGAAGTATGAAGGTAAGATTTGCAGAAAAACAGACAGACAGACCAAAAATGATATGCCTTGGATCTTCGATTCAAGGGGGCACTAAAATCTAGAATACTTATACTGTGTTTACTCGACCAATTTGTGAATGTGCATGTGAGGTTTGAGATAATTGGGGGTGTTAAAAAATTGGAAAAAACAGAGAAAAATAAAGTTGGAAGCAACTAAATTTTTTTGACTGGTTTACCAGCATTATGAAGAAATGCAAAGTGGTGTGATAAAACTTTCAAATAGTGTGATATGACGAAAACCTGCATTCACAGCTGATTCGTTACACGAGAGCTAGCACAATTCATACAGACGTTTTATCAGACATAGTCATCTCCGTGACCGCCTAAATTCCGTCTGATATGATCATTAAAAAGGTTCTTTAATAGATATCAGTCCTTTTTGGAAAAATTTGAAGTTTCGGTCCGAAGTCTCATTCAAAATTCTGTCTTCACTTAATAATGGATGATCATTTCTTTTAACTGTCTACGACCATTAAATGGCAATTGCTTTGGAGTTGCTACCGGACACTACCGCAATGGAAGGGAAGGTTTGACCAGCCATAAAACCGGTTTAACCCAATATTTCTTTTGAAATGCCTGTACCAAGTCAGGACAGGTGCGATCGACAATTATAACGGTGGTTTCAACCTGTTATATTTTCTCTTTTTTTTTGTTTGTTGTTGTTTTTTTTCTCTGCTTATGTTATTGTTTGTTTGTTGTTTTTTTTTTCGTTTGTTTGTTTGTTTTTTGCTTTTTGTTTTGGTTTGTTTGTTTGTTTGGGGTTTTTTGTTTTTGTTTTTGTTTTTTTTGTTTTTTTGTTTTTTTGTTGTTGTTGTTTTTTCTTTGCGAAGCCCTTGATCCATCTGTTTGGTAATTTTGTTTTTACCCCAATTGAATGTACAAAAGTGTAAGGTACAACAGCGATTTAAACCTCCAACTGTTCAACTGTTTTAAGTATAGCTGTTTACCAGTAAAATGTCATTGTTTATGACCATTTTGAAGAATATCCCTAACACAAGAGTCTTTCATCCCGTCGCAAATAAGAGAATTGAACAGACTTGATGATGGCGTTGGACAATGAAAACCATGTTCAAAACACATTTAAACATTACAGAAAAACCCACCTTAGCTTTTTGGAGGGTGTAACCTCCCTTTTTGGACTCCGGACTTTGGCCATATTTTGGGCGTACTTTGGACTTGACCACTTGAGACCATGAACTCCATTGACTCAAAAATTTCAGCATTTTGGACATATACTTCAATATTAAAAAATTCTTTTTTTTTACTTTAAAAATGTACTCTGGACTTGATCTCAAATTTTGAGTGTACTCTGGGCTCAAGAGTGTTGGGGGTTATAACCTCTTTTTGACTTAATATTTTGTTTGTTTAGACAGTTGGTAGAATTACACCGGTCAAAATATATGAAAAATAAACAATTTGCATCCTTAAGAGTAAATTTGTTTATACTGCACAAGTGTTTAAAGAGTAGACCTTCATAAGCTAAGCAGCATTAGTAAAAATATGAAAAGAAATAATCAAAATATAATTATAAAAGCAACCATTACAAAAGTATCGGAAAAAGATACCAAGGCCATCTGCTGAGTACAATACACCGAATGATTAGAATTTGATAAAAACAGTAATTTTCTGTAAAGCACAAGGAACAAAGTCTGACTACTTGGCTGGGTGTGCACGTCTTTGTGTTCTGCCTAGACATCGAAAAAATTATAACGTCGAAGCATTACAGATGGTTCCTTATTATACCCTCCTGGATGAAGACTGGATGAGCCAGCATTGTCGTCCAATGGGTAGTTCCCTGATGAAAATGTTACTTCCAACTGAAGAGAGGCTGCCATTTCATTGTATTCCTCTTTATACTGCCTATGTCGAAGTACATATATAGTTGGCATCCATGTTATTGACAGCTTTGCCATCAGAGAGGCTAGCATCAACTGCCAATTTTCTGCATTTTGTAATTCGAAGATTTCCATAAAAGCGAATATTGCGTTTGGTATCCAGGCCAAGACAAATGTAGCTGCAAGAATAAAAAAGATATCATTCATTTAACTTTTTTCACTTACCTTTATTCACATTTTCTCTTTTTTTTTCATTGCTTGAAATTCTATACCCATTGTAACGAATATTTTTTCATTTGGATTTTGGATGTGTGCAAGATTGTTCCTTTCAATAGAGACGTCTATTCTATGATGAACTCAGTTGGACAAGAAGCGCCCATTTAAATATTACTTACTGTTTGCTGATTGACTTTTAGGGTTTAATTGCTTTTCACGATTTTTTTTGGTTTTTTTTTTTTTTTTTTTTTTTTTTTTTTTTGTNAGTGTCTTCAAGTTTTTTGTTTATTAAGTGCTCCGTTTTCTCTTATGTTATTTGAAGTTTAAACTGGTTCTGAACAGTTCGATAAGTTTTCATTTTCAACAATCGAGTTTTCGAGTTAAAGTTAAATGGAGCCTACTAAAAATATCTCACAGAATTTTTTGATTTTTAGATATTTTGTAGGTCTTAACTCATATTTTCAAAAATAAAACTAGAGTAATTACTGTCGGAAACGACAGTGATCCCCGCACCCCTGTTTGACACAGAAAACAGCTATAGACCCTGGGTATAATTTTTCTGAACATTTTTGAAATTAAACTATTGACAGTCACTATTTTTACCATTAGGAATAAAAGAATATATGGTTGTTAGGCAGAATTAAAAAAAAATAAGTAGTCTTTGAGACTTTCAGGAATTTTACCAAACTTGGAATCATATATTTTGGAAATCAAATTGGTGACTGACGGACGGACAGACCCGAACACTATATGCCCCCTTCTTCTAATTCTAACAATTTTTTAACATGGTTTCAATGTAGAATTCCAAACATTAGTGGTCTTTGACAATTTCATAAAATTTTCCAAAATTGGAATCAAAAAATTTTGAAATCAAATTGTTAAAAATGATTGTCCTAATTGAGACTGATCCTAAAAATATAGTTAATAGGTAGAATTTCAAAAAATAAGAGGTCTTTGAGACTTTCAGGAAATTTACCAAATTTGGAATCAACTAATTTTGGAAATCCAATTGGTGAAAATGGTTGCCCTAACCAAAACATATCCTAACAGTATGGTTACTGGGTAGAATTCCAAAAAATAAGTGGTCTTTGAGACTTTCAGGAAATTTACCAAAATTGGAATCAAATATTTTTGAAATTCAATTGGTGAAAATGATTGCCCTAATGGAAACAAATCCTATCAGTTTGGTTGCTAGGTAGAATTCCAAAAAATAAGTGGTCTTTGACACTTTCAGGAAATTTACCAAAATTGGAATCAAATATTTTTGAAATTTAATTGTTAGAAATGATTGTCTTAATTGAAACTGATCCTAAAAATACAGTTAATAGGTAGAATTTCAAAAAATAAGTGGTCTTTGCGACTTTCAGGAAATTTACCAAATTTGGAATCAAATACTTTTGAAATCCAATTGTTAAAAATGATTGTCCTAATTGAAACTGATCCTAAAATATAGTTAATAGGTAGAATTTCAAAAAATAAGTGGTTTTTGAGCCTTTCAGGAAATTTAGCAAATTTGGAATCAACTAATTTTGGAAATCCAATTGGTGAAAATGATTGCCCTAATCAAAACATATCCTAACAGTATGGTTACTGGGTAGAATTCCAAAAAAAATAAGTGGTCTTTGAGACTTTCAGGAAATTTACCAAAATTGGAATCAAATATTTTTGAAATTTAATTGGTGAAAATGATAACCCTAATGGAAACAAATTCTTACAGTTTGGTTGCTAGGTAGAATTCCAAAAAAATATGTGGTCTTTGACACTTTCAGGAAATTTACCATAATTGGAATCAAATACTATTGAAATTCAATTGGTGAAAATGATTGCCCTAATGGATACACATCATAACAGTTTTGTTGCTAGGTAGAATTCCAAAAAATAAGTGGTCTTTGACACTTTCATGAAATTTACCAAAATTGGAATCAAATATTTTTGAAATCTAATTGGTGTAAATGATTAACTTTATCACAACAAATGCTAATTATGGTTGCTAGGTAAAATTCAAAAAAAAAATAAGTGGTCTTTGAGACTTTCAGGAAATTTACCAAAATTGGAATCAAATATTTTTGAAATTCAATTGGTGAAAATGATTGCCCTAATGGATACAAATCCTAACAGTATTGTTGCTACGTATAATTTAAAAAAATGGTGGTCTTTGACACTTTCAGGAAATTTACCAAAATTGGAATCAAATATTTTTGAAATCCAATTGGTGAAAATGATGAACCTTATCAAAACAAATGCTAAAAGTATGGTTGCTAGGTAGAATTCCAAAAAATAAGTGGTCTCTGAGACTTTCAGGATATTTACCAAAATTGGAATCACATTTTGGAATTCTAAGATTTCAGAATTTTTATTTTTTCCAAATAATTGCTAAAATATAAGATTATATGCCAAAATGTTCAAAAATATCAGTCTTTTTCTGGAAATTTACCAAAGTTGAAACCGGAATCAACATTCTGAAAGCTTATTGCGCATCTACAGACTATATGCAACAATTCTGCAACAAAATTAAATCCATAAATCCAAAAATGTAGGATGAGTTTGCGTCGCATGCCATATGTGTCAAAATCCTCATTTTGTTGTCTTTATCAAATCGACTTCTTGTGCATCTTGTTTGCATCAAGATAAATATCAAAACTCCGAAAGCTTATTGCGCATCTACAGACCATATGCACAATTCTACAACAAAATTAAAACCCTAAATCCAAAAATGTAGGAGGAGTTCGCGTCGCATGCCACATGTGTCAAAATGGACATCTTGGGGCCTCTTGTTTGCACCAAGACCAATATCAAAAATCGGAAAGCTTATTGCGCATCTGCAGCATATATGAAACAGTTCTATAACAAAATAAAAACCCTAAATCCAAAAATGTAGGAGTTCGCGTCGCAAGGATTTGTGACGGACGGACGGACAGAATGACGGACGGACGGACGGACGAGGCCAACGACAACATCCCTGAACTTACTTTGGAAAGTGCGGGGATAATAAAACGATTTGTCACCCATCATCTTTTTCTGTTATCAGGCTATAACAATCTGATAAAATTCATCATTATTCCCTTTTTTAAGTCTTAGTACATGCTTTCATTTGAGATTACTACGAAAGATATACAATGTATTCTTCGATTTTTTTAATATTTCAGAAAGTTGTTTTAAGCAACCTGTACTTTAAAAAAGTCTGCAAGTCACTGCTTGATAAAAAGAGATATTTTATGAATTTGACGAATAAGAAAATATTTACAGGAAATGGGAGCTAATTTGCTAAATTTGTCGCTAAATATTCCTTTTTAATATGAGGCCGAGAAAAAGAAATTCCAGCTTGAAAATCAAGCTAATTTGGCAGGTATTTCGAAATACGTTCCAATAGAATGCATTAAATAGTATATGTCGATCTACCTTAAATAAATTGTCAGGCGAAATAAAAGATTTTAATCACTGGAGGGAGTGACGTAACAATACCATCGCTTACGTGTTCTCATGTAAACTTATTGACATCCGTACAACAAAATTTCTCTAAACCGTAACTTCTTAATATATAGATCACACCACAAGATCCCGTTCATTACCATATTTTATCCACTAGAGATTGTTAAATTTAAAAATATTAATTGCGAGGCTTGCCGAGCATTTTAAAATTTTTAAATTTAACTATCGAGAGTGGATAAAATATGGTAATAAACGGGATAAAGTGGTGTAATCTTTTTCTCTAATGATCAGTGATAAACAACGAGAATTGTATTCCGAATAGATTTGGCGGGAAATAGCGCGGGGCTTTATTCAACATACGTTGAATAAAGAAAATTTATCAAACGGGTCAAAACCGGTTTAAATTAACATATCATTAGAGAAATTACTATTATCCATTCTAACTCAAAGTTATCGACTATTTTAGTTGAAAATAACCGTAAAGACAAAAAGAACAACTCAATAACGAAGAAGATGTAATTGTGAAACACTATGCCCAAGTAGCAATCATGTCAAAACTACAAAATGAAGGCTAAAAATTGCAGTTTACACTAGAATTTAAAGTTAAGCAGACATTTGGTTTACGTTCCATTAGATAAACATATAGAATAACTAACACACGATTTCAACAATTTGAATTGCAATTAACGTGCTGAAAGCAAAATCTAGATTTTAACTCGTTGACATTTTGACCATGACCTTTGATTTGACCTTAACTGTTGATTTAACCTTAGTGAATTTTTTATAATGGTGTTCTGCTTTGCATGATCAATACGCTTACCAAATATGAAAGGCCTATCACACCTGGTTCAAAAGTTACGAACCCGGTTAAAGTTACAGAGAAACAGAAAGACAGGGCAAAAACAATATGGCCCGATCTAAAAATTCGGGGTGGAAAAATAATAAATCTTTAAGTAAACTAAGTACCATATCTGAAAAAATAATTTTCCTTCATACACGAAAAGATGTGAATACACAACAATTGCGATTTAGTTGAATATGACCTCAGAGACAAATGAAACACGGGGACAACCAAATGATGATCAGTATGGGGCATGGGGGTGCTTTTGTAAATAAAAAATTTGTTCTTGGTGCTAGAGATAATAAATGGTCATATACATATTTTTTCACAAAATACTCGGTGACATAAATAACCTGTAATAATTGCAAATGATTTTGCCAAAAACGCCATTCTGTTATCTTCTCTGTTCACATTGCTTGATTTTTTCACCTTGAAGAAAAAAGGGAAAAATAAAAAATATTTTTTATTGATTTACTTATTGATAGCATATAACGAGTAAACATGACAATATATTTTGCTGCTTAAATTTGGTCTTGCTTAGAAATTTGAAACTAGGAGGAGTTGTCGCCACAAACTTTAATAATGATTGATTATTCAATTATCACTGCACTGAGCTGATACAAACATGAAACATATTATCGACAATCTCTATGGAACGTTAGCAACAGCGTATTAATAACATGTCGCGTGACCTTTCGTGACAAAATAATCCGAAGAAAGAAAGCGCTACATTTACCAAAAATAATACATTTTACCAAAAACAAAATATTTCAGTTGAAAAAGAAACATATATTTGGTATATTTCATTAACAGTTTTAGCGATAAAACACTATTAGTAATTTGTTTTGATCGGATTGATTTCCCAGCTTGTATTGAATCTCGCACTCGATGCAATGCAAGCAGATAATTCCATTTACTCGCAAAAAAAATGACTCGTATTATTTATTTAATATACAAATTAATATTATTTATTTATTATACAAATTAAAAGTATTTATTTATTATAAATATTATATTAGTCAGGGATTTGTTCAACCTTT
>MJUU01051553.1:170803-186880 GCA_002080025.1 Modiolus philippinarum | reverse complement strand
ACAAATTTTTGGTTTATGGGCCTCCAAATGTTTTGATTTGATCTGTACTGAAGAGACATAAGCCGACCAAATGACCATACGCAGAACTAAATTTACCGTAACTTCTGTATTTTGTATAATGTAAGAAGCAATTTTATTTCCAATTCTTGATATAATCTGTTGTAGCTTTCCTTGTACTTATAGAAAAATATACATTATCACAAGAAACCTTTGCAATTCATTAACGCATTTCATAATTTTGGTATGGTATTTTTCAAGTTATTGCCCATGAACTATTTTAAGTTTCCCAAAATGCTTAATACTACTTAACGGTTAGTCGCAGATATATGGTACCTGCACCATTGACGATACCAAGACCTGTCCTTCAAAATGATTTCTTGGCCAAAGGTCAAATTTGATCTTGACCTTTTACCCTGAGCCTTGTAACCATCTTATTTCGTAAACCGTTATAAAAACTGAAGAATTATTTACAAAATTCTTAGAATGTCAAGACCTGCATTTGTTGCATTTGGTCAAAACCTCTGAGAGGACTCCNCTTTGGTGAACTTTATCAAAATAATATGACCTTTTATGTGCCTGTTTGATTTGCTTTTTATCCCAATAGATTTCATATACCAGAATGCTGATTTATAAAGGTTTCTTCGGTAAATGTGACAACCTGTCCGGTGTCACGTGACGTTGATTGAGTCAAAATTTTAAAGAACGGAACCAAAGTCGGTAATTGGCAAATCACCTATTGTGGCATGTGATTGTAGTTCCTGGCCATTGTAGGTGTTTGCTGTTTTCCTGTTTTTGTAAGTAATAAAATACCTTCAATTTTTGGCTCTGGGTCGTAAACCATCATCAAATGTCATATCCCAATTTAATTTTTCCTTTTTTGATCCTTCGCTTGAGCAGTTCGGTATAGAGTGATCATGGTGTTCGTTCTTTCGTCCGTTGGTTATTCTGTCCGCCATAGAGATACACACTTCGATGCAACAACTCCCAATAGACCACTGGGTGAAATTAAATATAACTCTCACATAATGTTCAGTACTTATTTCCATTGTGCACCAGCTATTTAAAAATTTGGTTGTTGTCCGTCCGTCCGTCTGTTTTGATTCCGTTAGTCGTAAGGTGCACACTTTGTGGTGACAACTTCTCTAGACCACCATTGGAAATTACATGAAACCTTCACAAAATGTTCACAGCATATTGCCTTTGTGCTACAGCTATTTAAAAATTTTATTTGATTGTTTTTACTTCTGGAATGCAATGGGTGAGCGGGGGATTATATTGATGAGCTTTGCTTACAGTTTTTCTTTTCTTTCATAAAAAACTCTTAAACGGTGCTAGAAAGCTTATAATGAGTATTCAAGAAAAAGCGTTTGATCGTGTTTGACACACTGGCCTCTTAACTAAACTAAATGCATATGATATTACTGGTGATCTCTATTATTGGTTTGAAAGTTATCTATCTGGTAGAAATCAACGTGTGTTTGTTTGCAATTCAAAATCGTCTCTAAAAGAAACGAACGCAGGTGTACCTCAAGGGTCTGTTCTTGGACCTCTTCTTTTTCTGATATATGTTAATGGTATTGCTGATGAATTGTTAAGTTTCGCTAGACTCTTTGCGGATGATACTTCATTGTCATATGCTTCCCAACACCCTCATACTATCGAAGTTATATGAATATTGATCTTGAGAAAATTTCGGAATGGTCTCAGTCATGGCTTATAAATTTCAACCCTCAGAAAACAAAGGCGCTTTTAATTACGAATCGAGATATACCACAAGACATTAATGTTTTATTTCAAAATCAAACGGTAGAATTTGTATCATCGCATAAACATTTGGGTATTACGTTTGATAGTAATGGGAAATTCCACTCGCACATATTAAATATTATTCAATCTGTGGGTAAAAAAATGACAGTTTAGGAATATATTCTAAATAGAAATTATTTGGATCGAATTTATATATCCTTTATTCGCCCCATTATGGAATATGCTTCAGAAGTTTGGGATGGGTGTAGCCAACAAGATGTTGATAGTTTAGAAAAGCTCCAACTAGAAGCTGGGCGAATTGTAACCGGTCTACCAATATACGCCAGTCGGGAGTCCATATACTATGAAACGGGATGGGAGACATTAGAAATTAGAAGACGGATGAAACGCTTAAACATGTTTTACACAATAAAGAATAATCTTGCGCCTAATTATTTGACAGATTTGATGACTCCGATGTTGAACAACGCGTCGAATTATAATCTACGCCAAAGCAATGACTTTGTTGTTCCCCAATTAAGACTTTCAAATTCAGAGAAATCATTCTTTTATTCTACAGCAAAAGACTGGAATCAATTAAGTTCTGAAATACGAAATTCTAGAAATCTTAATATCTTTAAAAGAACAGTAAAACCGAAATTATCAAAACCACCTGATTATTTCAAATTTGGAGATAAAAAATTAAATATCCTTCATACCAGATTAAGACACATGTGCAGTTCTTTAAAGGCGGATCTTCATCGTAAAAACATAGTTAACAACCCATCTTGTGATTGCGGACATCCTTTTGAAGATTGCATTCATTTCTTTATGGAATGTAATTTATTCACCGAGTGCAGAGACAATCTCTTTGCCGCTCTAAATAATTTTACTATAAGTATTGAATTTCTATTGGCTGGTGATGAAAACCTTTCGAATGACCAAAATATTTATATATTTTCTTGTGTACAAAACTTTATTAATCGAACAAAACGTTTTGATCAACACTGATATAATGAATTTAAAACTCACTCCAGTCAATATGTTATATATTTTTCTCTTTAATCTATTATTTTTTTCTATTCAGACATCTTTCATGTTTGTATTATATTTATTATATAATTGTAATGCCGTCATTTATATTTGTATACTTAAACATATTCTTGTATTGGGAGAGGACTTTTATAATGTTGATAAAACTTTTGTCCAATCCCATTGCTTATTTTTTAGCAAATAAATATGTTTAAATGTGAGTACCTTGATGCCTGCATTTAGTACATTGAGTCCAACCTATTTGCCCGTTGATTTTGGACCTATGACCCATTTCGGGCTTTTTTAGCCCTGATGTTCGTCTTGAAGCATCTTCTGCATCGATGAATCTTGTAATAAATGTGATGTTGTCCCAACACTTTACCATCTCCTTTTGATCACTTACAGTTTTGTAGGTTCAGGTGCAAACATATTTGTTTAGAAGAGCTACAAATGTGACCTTGATAGGATGGGTCTTCGCCACTGGTTCGTGTTATGGGAGTTTTTCTCATTTTACTTTCTCCATGTACCAATCCTCTCGTGTTTACCCCGAGTTTTTGTAAAAGTTTATCTCATTACCCCCTTGTTCTTAACTTTTCTCATCCACATTCGTCCTCTTCCTTTCCTCCGCTCTCCTGCTACAAACTATGTTATGTGCATTCTCCCTGCATGCAAATTTACGTTTCAATTGTACTTGTTTACTATATTAATTGTTAATTTACTAGTTTATTCATGTTGTGTGTTTAATCCATTTTATTGGTAATTTTTATTTGTTCTCTTTTCAGTATTTACTAACCGAATACGAAAAAAATATTGGCAAAATATCTCAGGCCACGCCCACTTGATCAATCAGCGCATCGATGTACATCTACAAGAACTGTTATGATCATGTGAATTCTTTTACTAATCCATAGTAAATTTCCCGATTTATTGCAAATTGATTTTCATTTTTCAAAATCTGTCGAAAGATTTAATTAATTACCGATAAAAAATAAAAATAATAAGAGAAGGTTTTGTTTCTGACACTTCAAATATTGTTTCCAATAATAAACTCGTCCAACAGTGGGCTCGTCCATTATTGTCAACAATATTTTTAGTATAAAAAACAAAACTTCCATTAGTCTATATGTATATTGGGAAAGTCGTCCCTATGACAAGTGAATTTTTTAATTTATGTAAATAATTTAAAATTTGACACATAATCTTAAGATCCGAAGAATGAGAGCCGTCGCATTAGAAACTTATAATATTTTAAACAACTCCGGTACAGAATTGTAAATTTTAAAGAGCATTCTTTCAATTTTAGATATAAAAATATGGCAGACATAACACAACCTAGGACAACAAGGTATGGTAAAAATGTTTTAGTTATGAGGCAGCAAGACACTGGAACTCATTACCAGACAAAACTAGAAATATTTCCTCTTTCGGACATTTTAAAAATTTCATTTCAAACTGGTGCTTCACTGAAAAATGTAATTGTTCTTCTTGAAGACAGTAAATATTCTTGCTGCCCCACACCTGATGCTCTTTGCCCGCTTATTTATATCTTTGAAGCTTTTATTCATGCTAGCTTAATATTTTTTTTTCTTTTTATAATTGCAAATGCCATATGTGTTTTGTTGCTTTTTTCAGCTAGTGCTAGTGCTGCTTTCAATGTGCTTTGTTTTGCTTATATAATTTATCTGTAACTGTGTGCATGTGCTATGTTTTTCTGTTTGTATGTGTTTGTTATGTTTTTAATATATATCAGTCGGTGAAAGGGACCATTTGGGCTCATATTGTATTTTTGTACTGTATATAGCTTATCCGACTTAAAATAAAGATTACTTACTTACTTACTTACTTACTTACTTACTTACTTACTAATTCTTAACTGTAACTCATAAACAGATAAGTTACCGTGAGTACGTTTCAGTGACGTCATAAACACAACTGTATATATAACTTCAGCTACTATCCGATTTCTGGATGTTATTACGTTTATATAAACGAGGGTATAACCCCCCTTTTTTGACTCAGAACTTGGGCCTAATTTTTTGCGTACTTTGGACTTGACCACTTGAGTCCATGGACTGTACGTACTCAAAAGTCATAGCATTTAAGACTTGTACTTCAAATTTAAAAATTCAAAAAAAAATTTTAAAAAATGGACTCTGGACTTCATCTCAAAATTTGGGTGTACTCTGGTCTCAAGGGGGTAGGGGGGTTATACCCTCATAAGCGGCAAAATTCGGCCAATAAACCTAAACTCTAAAAAAATCGACTTTTATAAAATTTTAAAACATAATGAAATTTAATGTATATGCATTTGATCACGAAAAAACATTTTTTAGAGTATTTTCAGTAATAATTTTAATATTTGTTCAAGTTAAAATTGGGGCCGATTTCCACCCTTTTTAACCTTCGTGCATCTGTCCTTGCCATAATCTCTCTTGACATTAAATTAAAATAAAATAAAACTGAAATATACACTTGATATTGACTTTGACATCAAAACAAGTCACAGTTACGTTTATTTTAATGTTTAAAATTAGCTACATGATAACAATAAACTCTTTACTTTTCAAATCACAAAATACACACATTGAAAATCTATATATCTAGGTATCATAGTTCATTTCATAGTAATAAATAATTATCATACATTAAATGTTTAATGCAGCTTTCTAAAGCCATCGTTAAAAAATTTGAAGTTCGGATAAAAATTAGAAAACAACATCACTTTGAAAGGTAGGTGTACCTTTGGTTGTTATATATTGCTTTCGGAGACTCAGGAATATTATAGATTTCCGGAAAACGTTAGTATGCATTGACTGTACTTTAGTAAATATACTGATTTTTGCAGGGAAGCATAAGAACATTTAGATTGAAAGCGAAAAACTTTAAAAAATACTTAAATGCTTTCGATCAAAAGTTGTGATCCGCTTTCTGAAAATGGTGTATTTATCAATTTTCTCGGGACATATTTACCGAATGAGCAACAATTTAGATAAATAAGGTCTTTTTACCAATGTAGCCAGTCGTTTTGTTTTTTGTTTAGAATTTTCTAAGAATTTCAAAAGGAGAATGAAAGGATATGTTTAATTGTTTTTGTAATATTGGTTATTTGTTCTCTATCAGATTTTTAACATCTTCGAGTTTATAGACTTCCAAACGTTTAGATTTTATCTGCACTGAAGAGACATAAATTGTCGAAATGCGCATATGCAGAAATTAAATTCACAGTAACTTCGGTATTTAGTTATTTGTAATATTCTTAATATCTAACAACGAATTTCAAAATATTTTTACAGTATACATTTAACTAATCATGTCATATCGTGAGAAAAATACTTTATAGAATGTGACGTAATGGTGCAACATGATTCAAATATATTAAACTCTGAACGAAACCGGGGGATGTCAAATGAGAATAAAGTTACAACACCATTCTTAACTACTTTGAATATCAAAACAAAACATATTATGGTTTATTATTAATATTAGATGCTGTTTTAACAGATATAGAGTATCGGGTTTTATAAGTAGTGTTAAACTACCGGTTCTGCTCCAGGGTTAACAAAGGTTATCCAGAATTGACAATGATTATCGTTCCGGTATTTGACGTTATAAGATGCCTGGTTTGTGACCTATGAGTTGTAGTATTTAAGCTTAAAGTACTGGTATATAGAGGTTTGGGAACCCTTAAACCAGTTTAACCATACCACTGGCTTTTGCTAGTGCTGGTACCAACTCCGGCTGTCCCAAGTCCTAGAGCTGTTTACGTTTGTCTTTTGTCTTGTTCGTGTTTTTCCTATGTAGTACCATAGCAGACTGTGGCATGTAATTATAATTTCCCGCTTTTGTAGGTGTTTCCTTTTATTCATTTTGTACATTCCTGTACTCATTTCGGCAGTTTAATCTACCTGCTGTTCACACTCGAGAGTGTCAGCCCTTTTTTTCAAAATTATAATTTTGATTTTCCAACATTTGTTTTTACGGATATTAAAATACAATTGAGAGATTAGATGATGATCTTGTCGAAGCACAACTATTCCTTTTTACTATTGATATTGAGCCTTTTCCATAATCAATTGACCATAAATAAAATAAGAACTTTGGACATCGTAAAACGAATCCGTAAGCATATACCATGTAAATTCCAACATTTAAATCTACGCGCNAATGAAGAAATGACCACACGTAAAGAAGAAATGACCACACGTAAAGAATAACTTACTGCAAGTAAAGAAACAAAATGTATAGTGAAAGTAAAGAATAATCGACACAACCTAAAGAAGAAATGACATCACATAATTAAAAATTCACTGCACATAAAGACCAAACCACATAAAGTAAAGACTTAACCACACAACGTAAATATAAAACGACATAAAGTAAATATAAAACCACAAAAGGTAAATATAAAATGACATAAAGTAGAGACAAACTGACAGAACGTTAATACGGAATAGCATAAAGTAAATATGTAATCACAAAAAGTAAAGATGTAATGACAGAAAGTAATTACTAAACCACAGCAAGTCATAAGAAAATGACAACATGTAAACAAATTACTACATCATAAGACAGCTGTGGCGTTCCATATTTAACCGTATCCACATTATTCTTCGATATGTATTGAATATTTAATTTTGAAGCATTAAACCTTTCTGTGAGATTTAAGAGATGTAAAAACTGATGACATTTAAACCAATTTAGCGAAGATTCATTTAAACGTTAAAATCATTTTCAGGTGAAAAATATATTTGGTGCATTATAGACGGATAAAATGTCAGTGTTTCCCTGCAGTTTTTCTTGTACGTTTTGATGTGTTAAAAAGATGTGTTCCTGCATTACCTTTTTGGGGATACGCAATTCACTCATTTTTTTAGTATAAATGTGATAAATAGCATAAGAGATAACATTTGGTAATCACCCAATAGACTTATAATCTTACCCTTCCGGAGCACCTGATGTCACTCCCGGTTTTCATTGGGGTATTGNTTACTCCCTTTGACCGTTTTGGAAAATAGCGTCTCGGTTGAAAGACCGCTTTAGGAAATAATCAAAGAGCATTTAAAAAATCGCAAGACAGAATACACGAGAATAATGGCATTAACAGTAAAATTGATAAAGCAGGAGATAACTTGAAGTTGAAACTTTTTCCGAACTGTCAAAATTAGACATCATAGACATAAAGTTTATACCGGAATTCCCGAACATACAATTGCTAATTCCGAATTTCTGGAAAAGATCCTACCTCCCTTAGTATTATCGATAAATTATCTTTTGGACTTAATGAAAAAATATTGTCGGTCACACAAAATATTACACTGTGTATTTTATCCTATTTTTATAAATTGAAACATTGTCATTGCAACAAATGTCATTGTAAAAAAACGTCTCTTCATTCATTGGTGCATTTCTTCGTGACTGGGTATATTTTTCGATTTTGTTTCAATTCATCAATTTTAAACGTTTGTCTAACGACGGGCATATTATCATTATAGTATACCGATGTCTGTCTGTTTCGCATGCCTAACATGTTAACCATATTGTCAGTTTGCTACAGACTCTAAAGAGCTTTTAGGTACATGTATGGTGGTATCACAAACAATTTAAATGCCGTTTTCACATATCGCACTCTTAGGGACTGGTCAAAATTTCTTGATGCATGGGACCGGTGCAAACTGTAATGGGACAAGTATTTTTTGCAGCTGTTACTGGAATGGGACAGTGTTTTTTAATCATGGCAGGCATGGGACAAGAATTTTTTTCAAAAATGTATATAGGAATATTCAAAGTGTAAATTCATCAATTCTTGACTAATGAAAAGCACAAAAGTGAAATTATTTGAGAAACTATCAGTATAAATCGGTCATTCTAGTATTAAAAGGACATGAAATATATAAAAGGGTAAAAATAATAAAGATTTTACTCAAAGAAGTTACCACAGAGGAGAAATCCACATTTTATACTTGGTTCTCCCATACCGATAAACAGTGAAACCTTTATTCGAATTAATTTAAGTCAAAAGTGATAATAAGAAAATTATTTGACAAACTATTACTATTATTATGTGTCCAAAGGTATAAATAGTACATGAAATGTATAAGGAGAACAGATTAATAAAGGATATTATCAAAAAAGTTACCTTAGAGGAGAAATCCTCATTTTTATACTTGGTTCTCCCATACCGATAAACAGCAAAACCTTTATTAGAATAAGTAACAGTCAAAAGTGAAATTATTTGACAAACTATTACCAAAGGTATAAATAGTACATGAAATATATAAAGAGAGTAGACTAATAAAGGATATGTTCAAAGAAGTAACCTTAGAGGAGAAATCATAATTTTTATACTTGGTTCTCCCATACCGATAAAGAACAAATTCATTATTTGAATAATGCAAGGACACAAGTGTCATTATTTGGAAAACCACAACTGATATTTGGTGTTGTTAAATTTAAAAAGTACATAAAATATATAAAGTTGGTAAAATAACAAGGAATTGTTTCAGAAAAATTAGTACATATGAGAATTTCACATTTTAATACATTGTTCCCACACTGATAAAGAGCAAATAATTTTTTTTCTCATTTTTTTTTCTAATTTCAAGGACAAAGTGAAATTATTTTGAAAATTTGAACTATGATATTCTCTTTCATGGTGTAAAAAGTAGACAAATGAAATATATGAAGTAGGTAAAATATCAAATTTTCTGAAGGCAATATTGATACAATGCATAGTAGTATCAGTAAACTATCCAAATACATAGAAGCAAGAAATATAACCAAAACTTTTATCATATTTTTTGTCTTTCAACATGGGACAAACTGTTTTTTACCAGGAAATAAGTATGGGACAAGTATATTTGTAATCTGCCAGAAGCCATGGGGTCAGGAGAAATATTTCACACAATTTTGTTTTTGCACCGGTCCCATGCATCGAGAAATTTTGACCAGTCCCTTATTTGAAAACACTACAGACTTGACATGATGGTCGCACGGTCCTTTAATGAAATTTGGGACGTTTCAGTCAATGTTGAAGCATTTTTTGCATGCCGTTCTCCAACTTCAGGACACTTATCCTAATCAGTCAAAACTTTGCAAGGTTATTGGATATGATGGTGTCGAGGTCTATTTTTGAAGACAATTTTTCTCATTTTGCAAATTTTCAAAAAAAAAATAATAAACATAGAAAGATAGATGACGGGTGGATAACTCGACTTGTCGCAGGCGATTTTTACTTTTTTATATAAATCGAAGTTTCATTTCTCGCAACAAGATTGTAAGTGATTTTAAACAGAGACATGTATGTCTCTGTTTTAAAGTACCTTGTGGAGGCTAGAAAGCACCGAATGAAATTGATACACAGAGACTTTCATTGTTTTGAAAATGTATTATGACGTAACGTCATTCACTTTGACAAAGAAAACGATACGTCCAACTATCGAAAAACAACGTCTACGGAAGGTACAAAACTAAGATTATCTTTCTTATTCATTCGGTGACCCCTACTTTTTAAAGTGTCAAAATTTAAAATAATTAAAAATCTATATATATGCAATTTTAAAAGAAAATCCCTGGGTCTGAAGTATTTAAAAAATCCGATTTTATAACTACAAACTTTGTTTTTATTTTGGCGGGAAGGCATTTAAGGCGTACTTTTAGTTAAACAGTGATATGTATATGGTAGAGAAATACTCCGATTTAAAGCACAAGGAATGCCGAATCTAACGGTATACAACTTATTTAATTCGTGAATATAATACTGAAACAGCAGCTGTCAAAAGAAACTACAGAATTCTTTTAAAAAATCTCAAATTGACCCATTTTGTGACTGTTATATCTCGACTATGAGCTCGGTGACATATATATTTTTTTTAGCTTATACACAAGCCTTCATACAGGGGAACATTTCTGCAGAGTTTGACAAAAATCCCTGGGTCAGATCTAGTTAGTGTGATTTGTCTTTAATTTTAATGTCGTCTTTTTATTTCGTGCAATGTAGCTGTCACACGTCCTTGTTTTGTCTTTGTTTTTCTATGTTGCCGTTTTTGCCATGTCTTTGGATTTCTATTTTGTGGTCTTCGCTTCCCTTATTCTTCGGTGTTCTACTGCCGTTGTTTTCTACTGATTGATGAAATTAGCTCGAAAACTAGTATCAATAGAAACAACAATGTACAAAATTGATTTATTATATTATTTTTTCAAACTCAATCAAAAACCATAGCAAACAACATATGAATTCATTATGCATATTCAGACTATAAAGTTATTCATCGTTGCTTTCATTATTTGTCTTGTCTTCGGTTTCCTAATCGATTTTACTTTGTTCTTCTAAGAATTCATCGAACGAACTTCGATTTTTAAGAACAACTGCAGACAAAGCTTTCAAAACGAATATCCATGACCATTGATATATTTTTGTATGTCTGACCATATGTTTCTGCGTATTGGTTTATGGTTGAGAGCATACACTCTACTGAATAATTTTCTATAGTTCTTCATTAAAAGTTGACGTTCAAGTGGTAGAAAGAAATCATCTGCTTCTCTTTCCGCCTCTCCGTCATCAAAGTCATTTTCTGCCTTCAGCTTTTCAACTTTTGATGGATAGACATCATCCACTTCTTTATACACATCATTGAACCGAGGATTAAAACCAAATTATCCATTTCATTTTCTCGACAGTTCCAATCTCGAAAGTCCCGTACTTGTCCCGTAATGGTGTTGTTTTCATCTTCACTGTCGCCAATTGGACAGCCTCTTTTAAAATATCTATGTACATCAAATGGCGACGAAAATGATACACCACAGTCTACACATGACGAATTGTAAACAAACTGCCTGTGCTGCTGTATGCCAATTAAATGAGGTGTGTCCAATGAATGATTGATTTCCTGGGTACTTTGCCTGTAAAAGTCCAATGCATGTTTATCTGAGAAGCCACCAGCTACTATATTAAGTGTGAATTCATCACTACATTGTATATATTCTCCCTTCACTTTCAAAATTTTTTCAGTTTTCAGTGTTTCATCCTCTGGTGTATTTTGTTTGGTATCAATAAGGTGGTTTTGTGGCTTCTGTATACTTTAGCATGAACTTCTTTAAGGGTGCATTTGCCTTTCCAATCTGATTTCTTGGATTCTTAAACAATATCATGTTTTGTTTATTGATGCTCATTGTTCTATTCTCCTCCTTTCCTTTGGAAAAAGCGTTCTCCAAAATGCATGCTATACTGATATTTCTATGATGACTTCCCTCTACAAAGATTCACAAATATCCTTATTACTGGTAGTATGTCTCATGACATCATCGATAACTATCAAACTGGGGTAACGAGTATCGATTAAGGAGTCATCATTCAAATTTTTAGGTATCCCTTGAACGAAAAGTAAGCCTTTAACAATATTTTTCATTTAATTAATTAATGGTTGCCCTCACTGGTAGCATCAAATGATCTTTTCAGGTAGTGGTTTAAACATGGTTATTGATGCTTCCAGTAGAGTTTTCATCCTGCAGCTTTTCCCTGACCCAGTCGGTCCAGCTAAAATCTGATAAACGGATTTTGCAGAATAATCTGTTGTGGTTGTGGTGGTGGTGGAAGAGGTGCCGGTGGTAATGATGATGGCGGTGGTTGTGGTAGCGTCTATGCCAATCGCGGCGAAAGTGCTTGCAGTGGAAGATGTGTCTTTGTCTGCGTGCTGCCACGTGTATGCACTTTATCCAATCCATGTTTATTTTTTGTAATGTTTAAGTATGATTTCCTTCGTTGAAATTTTTTGTTGTATTGGAAACAAGTCGTTATCGTCATTTACAAGCGTCCTTCTTCGGTAGTAGTTATAACGCAAATCATTCACACTGTATCAACAGTTTCATTTAAGCTTAATGGTCATTATTTTTCATTCACATTATAATATCGAAGATTTCAACAATTACACTTCCTGTGCATATCTACAAGTATTCCTTAGCATACATGTATTTATAACATTTGTAACTGCTCAGATTAATTACAACAACCAATCCTCACAAGCGTTCAACTGCTATATGTTGGATTTTCTTTAAGATTTACTTACTTAGTTTTCACAACACAAGGTACTCTTAAATTTCCAAAAATAAGTCATAAGCAGCAAATTATTCTTTAATGTAGATTTCTATTCATTGGTTCTGATAAATATTTATTGATTCTGATTAACAACAAAACATTATCAAATGTTGTTGTTCAATTTTTTTAATTAACAAGTTGTTCGCTTTCACCTGAGAATTCATCGATGTGATTAAATTTTGCTTAAATTAAATAGATGTGCCTTTTATCACGTCATCTATTGAAATGCAAAATCGTAAAATATAATTTGGTCGTAAAATACCGTAAAGCGAGATATTTTCGTGGGATTTTAATTTTCGCGTATTTTAGCGGATGGACTTTGATCGGAAAAAGAAATTCTGCGAATATTTTATGTATACTTAGGGCATATATAGGATCTTTGAAACAAGCGAAAATTTAAAAGGCGTAAATTTTTGGCATAAATTTTTCACTCAAATCCACGAATTTTTTTACCCACAAAAATAGCCCGTTGTATGGTAATGTATCTTCGAACGTTGTTTCTTTTAATGTGATATTCATAAATGCTCAGAATGAAAATGGTACATCTAGTTTGATGTTTAAACGAATATTCAATGAATTGCTTTAAATGTCATCAGTTTTCACATGTCCTTTTAAATCTTACCAAAAAGGTTTTATGCTTCAAAATTAAATATGCAATACATATCATAGAATAATATGTCCATCTGAAACCCCATTGGATGAAATACATTTTTAGTAAAACAATATGTCCATCTGAAACCCCATTGGATGAAATAGTAAAACCATATTTCAATCTACACAGGTTGCATTTAAATCTATTTTCTATAGATATCATAGAAAAATAGCTCTTATATCACTAATGTGAAGGGCTTTGCAAATAAGATCAATCACCTTTGAACACATTGAATTAATGTTCTGATAGTAAACTACGTCCTTGGCGCGTAAATGTGGGAATTCACCTGGTAAATGCTTAGAGATTCGTTTTACATTCTCAAAAGTTTTTATTTAACTTTTGGTAAAAATGATTATGGAAATTGCCCAGTTACAATAATAAAAGATTGTGAACAGCAGGTAGGGTAAAGTGCCAGAATTAGTACAGGAAGTCCACATACCAGATCTATCAGTTTAAATACTAGAACTCTTAGGTCATTAACCACATCTCTATTAGGTCATGCTTAGAGATTCGTTTTACATTCTCAAAAGTTTTTATTTAACTTTTGGTAAAAATGATTATGGAAATTGCTCAATTACAATAATAAAAGATTGTGAACAGCAGGTAGGGTAAAGTGCCAGAATTAGTACAGGAAGTCCACATACCAGATCTATTAGTTTAAATACTAGAACTCTTAGGTCATTAACCACATCTCTATTAGGTCTAATACCGGAACGATTAGCCCTGGATAAGCCTTGTTAACCCTGGAACAGAGCCGGTAGTATAACACTACTTTTATATGGTGAATGAAAGGATATTGAGTAAATGCACATGAGACAAAGTCTGTACAAATACATGGTAAAAAAAACAAGCAAAGGATAAACACATTTATTATTGGTTTTCATCTTGAAGTCAACATGAGGCCTTCAACAATGAAGGAAACGGGAAAAGAGAAAGAGGAAATTTGGATACCCATTAACCGGTTAAACCATAACGCTAACTTTTGCTAGTGCCGGTACCAAGTCCGGCTATCGCGAGTTCCCATCGTGCTTTACGTTTGTCTCTTGTGTTTCATTTGTGTTTGTCTAGTGCTGTTTTCTTGAGGATTGTGGCATGTGATTTAAATTTTCGGCCATTATAGGTGTTTCCTTTATCTTTTGTTTATAAACACATAAACCATCAACATAATTGCATCTTCATGTCTACAATGTGAGTACTTTTAATAATGAACTAGGTGAAATGTAATATAAAATGAAAGCAGAAAAAAAGAAAACTCTAAGATAAGGAATTTGACATTTATTACAAATATCAAATCGTCATTTTAAATGACATTGCTAATCTAGCTACTGTGAACCTTTAGTTTGCAAAAGGTCAATTTTGGCCATCCATATGTTTAGATTTTATCTGCACTGGAGGCACATAAGTTGTCAAAATGTCCAAATGCAGAAACTAAATCTAAAGAAAGTTAAAAAATATTTACCTCATGATGATACCTCAGTTTTTAAAGGGGTTCACACTTCTAGTGCTTTAATTTTGTGGCGTTTTTGTTCATTTTTAGCTCACATGGCCTAAAAGGCCATGCGAGCTTTTGCCATCACTATGCGTCCGTCGTCCGTCGTCCGTCTGTCAACAATTTCAAAAATCTTCTCCTCTGAAACCACTGGGCCAAATGTAACCAAACTTGGCCTGAATCATCACCAGAGTATGGCTTCTCAAAATTGTGTTCGATTAGGCGGTAGGTCAAACAACATGGCCGCCGTTGCTAAAAATAGAACATGGGGGTAAATTGCAGTATTTGGCCAATAACTCTAAAACCGTTACAGATATCAAAAATCTGACATGTGGTAAAAATGATCAGCATGGCAAGGTCTACCTGCCCTGCAATTTTGAAGAAAATCTGAAAACCCATCTCGGAGTTATAGCCCTTTTTCCGTTAAATTTTCGAAATTTTTTGCATTTTTTATTTTTTATTTCAAAAAGTGTAACAGATAGAGGTCAAGTGTAAATTGCAAACATGTTCAGCATATCAAGGTCTACCCACCTCGAAATTTTGAAGAAAATCCATAAACCCTTGTAGGAGTTATTGCCCTTTTTTCACCGAATTTTTTAAATTTTCATCTTTTATTCCTTAAACTATAGAAGATGAAGGTCAAGTGTAAACTGATGAAATGTTTGCCATGCTGTGGCGACTTCAAAACTGATGTTGAAAATTGTTCCTTGACCGCCATTTTCAAAAATGGCTGCCCCAAAAAAGGCGGGAAAATTCAACATTGTCCGATTTCAATGAAATTTGGTTTCCAAATAGATATTGATAAATATCATTCTAGATAGTGTACATAAAATTAAAACAATTCGAGTAGACCTTAAATATTGATACGACAACAAAGTAATTAGACCATGACGATAGCACACACGTGTTCAGGTGTTTACAATTATTGTTTGTAGTACAAGGCAATGGGATCAGTGAAGTAAGTAATCATAGTTGTAAAACAAGGCTATTTATTGTGCATATGATGAAATTGTAAACAAAGTGCATATGTATGCCATGTTCTTAATTATTTACTTTTTACTATTTTTT
>MJUU01051553.1:139484-170468 GCA_002080025.1 Modiolus philippinarum | reverse complement strand
TTTTTTCATTTTTCCCTATTTCATTCCTATCAGTCATCAGTCTTATATGGTTAAATTTCATCAGTTTTACGTTTAAACGAGGTGATTAGTCCTGTGCTGATATCAACAAATAGTACACAGAGCACATGTCTATATTTTTTTTATGAATGAACTTGGGTCAAGATAATTGACTTTGCATAGTGGTAAAATATGTATAGGTCTTTCAACAGCTTGTGTAGGTTTAATGTATATGAAATTGACAATTAAAGAGAACTATGGATTTAAATTCTCTTAAAAGGTTTGTGCAACTTTAGATAATATCAAAAAGAAAAATTTGAAGACAAAATAGGCAAAACAAATGATAAGTTTTAACATATAGAAGATGTATACCATAAAGCAACGACAACAACAAGGCATAGCATACAGTTTATATAAACGAGAGATTTTTAATGCATTAACTTAGTTTGTATATAAAGACAAAACAAAAACGTCATACTTGAATGATAAGGTTTAATCAAAAATGTTGTCCATTGACAAAAACGGGTACTTGATGAAAGTTGACCAGCAACGCCAACGAGACTTACAGACCTTATTGTCCCTACTTGGTACTGGCATTTCAAACGAAATGGTGGGTAAACCGGTTTAATTGCACACCAAACCTCTTCTTCCATTGCAGTAGTTCCGATAGCAGCTATTTAAAGGTCGTTGACAGTGAAAAATAAAATGGTCATCTCAGTACTAAGTAAACAATGTATCTGGAATCACAGTTTGGACCGACACTTAAAAATATCTTGTACAAGGGACTGCTAACTATTTAAGGTCAAGTTGATTCAAAAGTGCTTAAAATGTATATTACAATATATTCCAATGTCACATTGTGTTCACAACTGGCACCCATATTGAAAAACAGACATGATTTGTGTATATGAGCATCTAAGAACTGTGGTGACCACGCTAAAATTTGACTGGTTGTCTAATTTGAGTAGAATAATATTCGACAAAAGTCGGCATTTAGTACATAGCATGTGCTTCTCTGCAATAGCGGGTCTCAGTCTCGTCTAGGTACATTAATTGTTCGATAATATATGATCTTTTTATACCGACTTTATCGCGGTTAGATATCAGGTCATTAAACCCTTTACTTTTTGTCAAGGTCAGTACAATGATATTGACTTTATCAATGATATTTGTACAAATTATCAATATATAAATAACATATAGTTGGAAGGATGACAGGGCAGATTGTAATCCCGAGAATACATTGTCAACCGATGCTCTGTCACCCTCCCTATTTTATTATACTGAATGTTTCATTTATTGAAAATCATTGGACCATGAACAGAGGGTCACAGTGCAAAAATTGTCACCCTCTCAGTCATATGACAATTTTAATGCATGTTACCTTGGCAGAGTTTTATAAAAAAAAATCTTACATGTGATTGAATTGTCAAATTAATTTTTGTTAAGGAAAAATCTTCAAAAGTATAATAATAACTAATGGATATCATGGGTTAGGAAAAACAAAGTCGTATGTCGTTAATAAGAAACTATCTCTTACCTGTATGTGGTGCTATTTTCGTTTTTGTTTGTGTTATGTCCATTATATTTTTATTTGTACATACGCAGTCGTTTTTTTTTTATTTTGCATGTCCAGTCAGATGGGCATTTTCGACTACTGTATTTACAGAGTTTATGGTGTAATGAACATGTTTAATATTCGTCGTATACTTTTCGTGATAGCGATTTAATAGTATGACTGTTCCACCAGCAATTTGTCATCATCTGCTGAAGAAGATGAAGACATTTCTATTCTCGATCAAGGTCAAGGTCTACAAATCAGTCTTTTCATTGTAGACCAAGGTCTACAAATTGATTTTTATGATGAAGATCAGTTTATCTAATGTAGATCAATGTAGATCAAGGTCTGCAAATCAGTTTTTCTAATGTCAATCAAGGTCTACAAATTAGTTTTTCTAATAACTTGAAAATTGTTGCTACATTTGATGAGGTATTTGTTGTTGTTTATATCTACTAATCATGACATAACTTCTGACAGTTCTGACCATAAATACATCAGGGGACGACCATTTGATTTTCAGTGGGAGGCTTGGACAATGTTGTCTAGAAAAATAATTTATTTTCATGAAAATCTCGAACAAATTATTTATTTTCACCAATTTCACATGAATTTATTTAGTTGCGTTTGCAATTATATTCTTTAAATCAAAATCAAATTATTTATTTACATGACAAGTAGGATAAAAATATTTATCACATATTTATGCGTAATACATGGACATTTGCATATGCAGTAATTGTAATGTTTGTCCATCCATATCACTGCCCGGGCAAATAACCGGTTATCACGCCCTGGTGCACACATTTTGTTGAAGTCATAGTAGTATGACGTTTATTAATATATGTCCGAACATGTATTAACGTTTGACAAAGGATTCCAATAGAAACTTGGCTAAAATAAGAAAAAAAAAACATGATTCAAATAACGGAGCTCATTTATTTGATTAATTTAAAGGCAGTGTCAAACATGAGAGATCTAATACAGACCCGCCGCGGAAAAAATTATGACGATCAGCAGACTCCATTCTAAAATTTTCGGTTTCTGATCGAACGTGCCAAATACATCGTTAAATAGCGGACATCATATTGTTGTTGAAAATGAAGATTGCTCGTTCAACTGTGTGGTAAATAGACGGATAACTGCATATGCCATTTTCAATATCTTCCCTGGTATTATTTATTTAAGAATTGTAATATCGAAGTTAATATGTTGTGTTCATTGTTGTTATAGATGTCACTTAATTATCTTAATTATTTATTTATTTATTTATTTATTTTTTTTGTAATTTATGATTTGTAGATAAAATATGTGATAAATAGATCATAACATGCCCTATCCCGTATCGGCCCAGGTATCATCCCTCAACCCATATAAGCTCTCGGCTGACGCCTCGGGCCGATATGACAGTCTCGGTGTGATACCTGGGCTGATATGGAAAAGGGCATATTATAATCTATATCTATTTCATTCTTAGCAAAGATATGTTCCGTTTTGCATATATGATATAGCCAAAAGTTCACATACCTAGTCTGATATGGCTATATCAGACTGCCTCGTTCTGAAAGCCATATCGAGCCGGGTATGATTACAACACCTAATTTGAACAGATTAAGACATGGTCTCTTCCATATCAGTACAGTTATCATTTCTCGACCTATATCAGTTCTGGGTTATGGGAGTCTCGGGATGGTATCCGTGCTGATCTAGAAAAGGACGTGTATTAATATATATTTATTTTCACTTGATTATTTACAAAATCGCCAAAGCCCTCCTGAAAATCAAATAGTCGCCCCTAACGAAATATCAAGGTAACGGCATTTGTGGTGCTCTAAATTCACAAAAATGTTCTCTGAACAGTGTTTATATATAAATCAGAATCCTTTAGTTTATAACAAAATCGTTGTCAGTTGTGTGACAAAAGATACATAATACATAAATAATTTAGAGGGAGAATATATTTGACTAATTTGTTGGATATTCAACTTAATATCCTATGATTTGTCTTCATCCTGTATTTTGTTACCAACGGCGAGTTTGAGGAAATTCTGAAAATTCAGAAATAATTTTTAAAAAATATATAGTGTTGGATATGATTTGTCGTGATTTGTGATTTGGAATTCCCCCTTTCATCATTTTTGCTTCGGTATTCTTTTGTCGATGTATTTTTTAAGTCATTTAGATATTTCCTTGTCCAATGCAATAATAACAGAAGAACAACTATAAAAGCGTTGTTCCATTGCTTTGTTTTGCCACATATTTGTAGAGACTTTGTCTCATTTGCATTTACTCCATATCCCTTCATTGTTAATTACAGGGTTTCTGGTATATAACCTGTACCATAACCTTGTGCTTTACAAATCCCTTGCGATACTATTTATTTCGTTAATTTTCTACTCTTTCATACTTGAATGATTCTGTTACTATTACTAAATTAAATTTCTGCTTTTTTCTGGACAAAAGAAGCTTTCAAGCATCGTTTTAAACTCGTATGATATCTTGAAAACAAATTATCCACTTCTCGTCAGTACTTTGTGCTGCCTAACAAACTCATTTTGATTGGAAACTTGCAATATTTATTTTTCTTTTATTTATGTTCAAAACTAAGGAGTATTTCCCTTGTGCAAAGTGCTATCCTTTGATGATTTGGCTTTTTATTTACATAATATATATTTATTGGTTATTTATTAAATTTTTTGCATCTATCAGTTTATATATATATTTTTGGAAATCTTTCTATTTGATGTACACTGAAAAGATATTAGTTGTCAAATAGCCATCCAAAGGACAAAAAGACAAAGCAAGTTTAAAACAACAGGAAAAATATCAACCGCAATGGTTCCTTCTTGGTACAGGCATTTTAAAAATGGTGGATTAAACCGGTTTTATGGCACGCCAAATCTTCTCTTCCATTGCGTTTAGTTACCAGACACCACATTTTTTACTGTCAACGACCTTTCAGCAGCGATTGTTGTTCATCCTTGTACTAAGGGAAAGGAATCTTGAATCACAGTTCAGACCGAAACTTCAAAATAATCCACAAGGGTCAGATATCTGATAAAGATCAAATTTATTCATAAGTGCTTTATTTTAGTATGTTGTTCTCATAACTAGAAGCAATATTGACACAACAGACATGGTTTGTCCATTTCCCAAAATCAAAAGTTCTGATTTATTATCTAGATTGAGTGCAAAATATTCGAAAGAATTCCAATTTAGTAATAAGCATGTGCTGTTTTACAGTCTCGTTTTAGTCTGTAACTTCCGAGTACATAAATTGTAGGATAATATATTATCTTTTTGATATTGACCAAGGACGTATATATCAATATACGTCCCTGCACTGGCTTATTGCGGTTAAATATCAGGTTTGCTCGTCACTCATTTCTACCCTTTATTTTTTATCGAGAACAGTTCGATGATACTGACTTTATCAGTGGAGATTCCTACAATCGACAAACAATCATGGGTAGGGGATTACAAGATCGCATACACCCTTAAACTTTATATCTTTTTTTTATTTGAGTATCTATGAATGTTCACTCAAGCTTCCTTTTCCTCGTTCCTGTAGGTGCTACAATTATTGTTTTAGTTGTGCTATTACAAACAGGGGATAATAGTTAAGACCTACAATGACCGAAAACTACAATCACATGCCACAATTAACAAGCGAACCACATTAAAAAACACCAGTAAAGACAAGACACAGACATAAATAACCATAGAAACCCGGAACAGGCGGACTTGGTACCGGCACTAGTAAAAGCCAGCGGTAGGATTATACCGGTTTATGGATACCAAAACCTCTCCTTTCTCTATACCGTTTCCCTATAGTATATTAAACATACTAACAAAAATAGATCCATATTGTATGTACATCCGGGGTGTACGTATACTGCCATTTAATTTGACGTATTTATTGTATCCATGCTTTTTCGTCTGTTTTATTATGTTTTGTGTAAGGTGTCTGGTTTGTATTTATTATTATTTAGGAATTACTTTTCTAAGCTCACAGAAAGCCTTACGTATTAAAAAGAAAGGAAATGGGGTAAATATCAAGGAGACAACATCCCATATCCAGGTTAAAACGACCGTCCAAAACAAAGCATCTAGAGGTCACCGTACGATCTTCAACACAGTGAGGAACCTCACACCATATAGTAAGCCCTAAATGGCCCCAAAAAGGTAAAAACGTGAATAAATCAATGGAAACAAACCACGTCCAATAACCCAAATATCAAGAAACTAAAATTTTATAAGAAGACAAGGACAAGCCAATGACCAACATATTCCTGACTTGGATAGGCGCAAAAATTGCGGTGGGGTTAAACTCGTTTTCTTGGATCCAAACCCTCTCCCTATGTGTGGTGAATGGCTAAAAAATAAATACACAAAAAGACTCACAGTAAAAATCAAACTAGAAACAAGTTCAACTTATCAAGACGAGTACCCTTACAATGAAGTACATAAAAACATGAAGACAATACACACGGGTACTGTCCGGATACTAACAGCTAGCTAAGGACATAATTTCCGTTGACTATGATATCAAGCCTTCTTACATATGAAACTTCAATTGAAATACTTCTAAATAGATTTGGTATAACAACATCATCAATTATGAAACATCTCCATGACACATAACACTGTAAATTCAGATATGTTTTGTGATTGTGTAATTTTTTCATCATATTTCTAAATTTGTATTATTTCTAAATCAATTATGAAACATCTCCATGACACATAACACTGTAAATTCAGATATGTTTTGTGATTGTGTAATTTTTTCATCATATTTCTAAATTTGTAACCAGATGGGCATGGTTTATTTACTAATTATCAACAAAAATGCAGTATTCATTTGCAATTGTAAATTTCAAATGTAGATCTGCACAAATAACAACCAAATTAAGACTAATCCATATGAAAATCGGACAGTAACGGCACATCAAAGTTTTGAACTGAACTTTCGTTGGTCTAAATACATTTATTTTGCCCTTAAAAACAAATTTTTGCGTGTAAATCAGGGAGTGGGGTCTCACTGTCGTTTCTGACAGTCATTACTCCAGTTTGTAAAAATAAGTGACTTCGAGGCTTAGGTTTTTTCCCTCCGAAGAGCTGGATATCTGTTGTTTCCGACAGTTCCTATTGTTTTACCCCCTAGGGAACCCCGGGGTATAGAAATAGGACCTAGTATCTCCGGCTTGCGGGGTGTGACCACTTCTAAACGGGGCTGACCCCGAGGGAACCCCGGGATATAGAAATAGGACCCATTCCGTGGTTGTGCGGGATTAAAAAATACACAACCCATATTCCGTGGTTGTGCGGGATTAAAAAATACACAACCCATCTTTCGGATGGGATGTAAACTCAGGTCCACGTGTTGGAAGAAATGCCACGCTTCCTGCACGTTAAAGAACCCTTGTAGCAAGCTCTTTATAAGTGGTCCGCGTAGGTGATCGGCTACAAGGCTAAATTCCCCGCCCCTTTCGATTTCACCCAATTTTTGCAGTGGTAGTCAGAACTTCCCGTCCCATGACCCTTTCCATACCCCAAAGTGATTATTTATTAACAAACTTGTTGCTGAAATATTGCTCAGTAGACGTTAAACAATATTCAATCACTCAATCCTATTGTTTTAATTAATCAAATACATCGATAAACACTGAGTGATGTGAATGGTGCAGTCCTGTAAACAAAGCATAAGGTGCCAATGTTTTCATTCCTATTTTATGAATGGATATGGAGTAAATGAACATGAGACCACAACACATATGTTAACTACAACTGCAATAATTTAAATGAGTTGTATGGCCATTTCGGAAACTAATTCCTCATCAGCAGCACTAGTACCTAACCAAAGGAAATCCATAATTCCAAAAAATGTTTAAGATACATAAAACCAAACGAAATCCGAAAAACCAGCAATATCAAATATAGCTGAGGACAAAACGATGGAGGGAGTTAAACGTTAGGTTTTAGAATTTACATAAATTCAGATAATCGTAATTGAACAAAGTGTACACATGAGATTTAATCTCATGTACAATGCACCATATCTAAGAAAAAAAAGAGCATACATCTCTAACACGGGAAATTGTTTTACCAAACTCCACACTGCATTAAAAGACAAACTCCTGTATCAAATATTTTATGAATACTGATATTCAAAGCAATTAAGTTTTTATGAATTAGAGAGATATAAACCGGGAATGTCATCCACTTCGTCTGTCGGTCACGCGTTTCTTGTGACTTGAACTCCTAAATTTTTGTAATGTATAATTTTATTTTTGTTGTAGGGTCTGTACATTAGTGACAAGCTTTATAATTTTGGTATATGTGTTCTAACGAAAAAAAAAACAAGATTCTTACAGGGTACAAATTTTCATATTAAGCTTTTGAAGTAGTTATTCTGGTTCCAACTTCGGTTCTCTTAAAGAAAGTGCAAAGGACTCATAATTATGTCTTTTTTTTCTTTTTATTTTTTGGGTTTGAGTCAAAATTAGAAAATATAGTTGCAATCCTGTCTACTTCCCTGAAACTCTCATAAACTAGTTATATTGTTTTTCTTGTTTTCATTTTTTTTTTTTCATTTTTTCTAGCAACCTTATTTCTTGAGTGTTTAAGCTAAAACAATCATAATTAATAAATGGACTGCATTTATTTGTTTCACGGTTGTTTCGTATAGAAGACATTTCGTGTTACAGTTACTCTTATTTCAGTTCAGAAGAGCTGTTATGTCGTGGATCAGACAAATTGGTATTCTGGGCTGCAGAAGGGGGATCCGCAAAACAACAGACTATGTCAGAATTAGTTCACTGCGTGTTAATATGAATCTTGGCTTCCAACACATAAATTTAAAGAACACTGCAGGTACCTTATCGTGGTATGGTAGTACTTAGCAATAAACAGATATAGCCTACAAAGAGAAAAATGGTGATAGACTAGTAAGATAAATATTATTAAAAGCAGAAACAGTTTACCAAAAAGGATCAAAATAGAAATAGAACATAGAATTACATCACATGTATAGAAAGATAGGAATATTAAAGCGACACAATGTCTACCGAAATAAAACAGCCGTATACAGAAACATAAATTAAGATTTAGTCTACAAACATCAAAATAAAAATCACTTTAAGGTGTCTGCAGGGTATTAATTTCCTATTACAGAATTTTGTGAAATTTTCTGTGTAAAATCATTTTTGTATTATTGTTCAAAATGTAAAATAAAATTTTGGGGTCATCGTGCATTTAAGCGCAAAATCTGAAAATTTCAGAATTTTACATAGAAATGATTGGGTAAATGATCATATGAGAGGATAGTTTGAAAAATCTATTATAGAATTTTTTCATACTTTGCACGTGTTTAATTATCATTATATAGTTTACATATAAAAAATAAAAAGTAGGGGTAACCGTTGAAATGAGGGAGAAAAATTGCAGAATGTTAATTTTTCTAGTGATATCTTTGTTAAAATATTTTATCAAATTATCTCCCTTGAATAATTTCTGTGCTCTGTAAATCCTGCAACAGATTTAAAGCTCATGTGTTTCAGTTCACGTTTTTGTAACCAAAATGTTATAAAAAATGATAAGGAATGTAAATTTTAAATATATTTGAACTTTCTTTTCATTTTAAATAACTATTTTGTTAAATTTCTTAATAAATGAAACCTAAATGAACAAATATTAGACAAAAATGGCGGAATAATACCACTGAGACACATTAAAGCTGACAAAACGTAATAAAAAGTAATAAATTTTACTAGAATCATCAGTTATTTAACCGACATCGGCAGTATCAGTGAGAGGCCAGTATGTATGTAAACTTTGTATGTCACTAGATCTGAAAAGCTAATTTTACGGATGCATGCATAATCTCGTCGATATGCCTATTACGTAAAGATTGTTAATTTCGTCCCACCTTTTCTTGATTTTCAATCAGTTTCTGACATTTTTAATTACATTTTATAAGAAATGTCCTTAGTCTAATTAAAATCGGTAAACTCTTTCAAAATTACTTTTATAACTGTAATTTCAGATTTGGTGCACTAAAATATTTCAGTCAGTGTTCTTGACGCCAACATTTACCGCATTTTATCATCTGGAAGCGCATAAATCGACTACGGTTTATAATATCGAAAAATAACTTCTGTCGTTTTTTTATGTCGATTATCTGTCTGTGTACTGCTAGTCCCCGAGGTATTCATCAACCTAGAAGCCAGTACTTCGATGCTGACCGGAAAAAAAGATTTTACTTGGAAATTCCCAATATTTTTAGTTGCAGTACTAGTATCTTAATTTCAGAAAATTTTGTTTTAAACTAAGGGTTATCTCCCTCTTGCATAACCGTGTCTCAATTTGACTTTGTCCTATTGGTAATTTGTTTCCTATTAGCTTTTGCACATGTTCCGGTTCATGGATTTCCAAATTGTTTTGATTTGATCTGCACTGAAGAGAACTTGTTGTTAGAAATGACCATATGCAGAAACTAATCTCACAGTAATTTCATCATTACTGTTATATTTTACCAATGAAATTGGACTTTTCTTAGAACATCAAATGGTATGAAAAATAAAAGTTTTTGCTGGAATTCTATTTATTTTTTTTTGTTACAAATAAATAACATAAAAAAACTGGTTTACTAATGTTTTCAAGTCGGGAATCTTTGTACTTCGAAAGGGGTTGGGAATTACTTTCGAAAAGAAGACGTAAACGACAAATTTATTTGTTTTATCTCATCCATTACTATAGAGCTCCCTCATAACTTTGATTTGTTAGAGTTTGGGAAATCTCAAACTTGAAAGATAATTTTTTGTAATACGCTGCGTTTTTTCGTACATTGCATGATTAGTTCATTCAAATTGCAATTGCAAGTAATAGCCGATGCATAGGGAGGACGGAGGACTATAACTTTTGCATATTATCTTTGCAAAAGATATTGTTAATCGTAATGTAAAAAAGTTAGAATAGATTTGCAATTGCAAGCAATAGCCGATGCACCCTCCCCCCAATCCNCCCCCCCCCCCCCCCCAGCCAAGGCAACCAATGATCCGAAGTCATTCGCAGCCTCAAATTTCCCACAGAAATCATGTTATGTTGATATCGTACAAAGTTGAAACTTTGACGTATTTTGGCGCCCATCTTGAAAAATTACGGCCATTTTGAATTTTTTAAGCACATAGCATATAACTTAACTTGATGGTCTACTTGTTTGTAAAGTCTCAAATTGTTTCATCCACTCATTTCAAAATAATCGCTCGATCTAAAATTATTGAAAGTAGAAAATTAAAAACGGTGTTAATAATAACAAGGAGAGCCATATAATATGTTACCCAAACTTCGACTGGGATGACATAATAACATTACTAAACAGCAAGTAATTTCAATAGTACTTTCTTCTCTTCATTGTAAGAACAATACTACTCAGTAGTATTTCGTTCTTTCAATATGTAAGAGGATGTTATCTTACTGTGGACAAATTTTATTAATTTTTGCATTTCTGTTGTCCATTTTTTTTTACTTGGAGATCTTTGTAACTATTGTTTATTTCTGTGTTATACTCTCTTAAATAAATATGTAGACAAATTGAATATTACATAATCTTTAACATGATGAACAACTTATTTGAAAGGGAATTAAAAAAAACAATGAAAAATTTGAGAAAAAATGTAAAATTATCATGATTATCTTATAATAATCATTAACAACATACCGAAGTTACTTTATGTTTACTTTCTGCCTATGGCCATTTCGACAACAAATGTCTCATCAGTCCAGATAAAAATCAAACATTGGAAATCAATAAATCGAAAGGTGTACAAAGGCTGGTGGAGAGCAAATAATCAAAAGGATCTAAATAGAAAGCCAAACTCAGCTAAGGACAGAGCTTTGCATGAGGGAGATACTCCTTAGGTTTAAACATTTTTTTCTAATTTAGATATTGAAAGTTTTCAAAAAAATCGGTTTTCGGGCTGGCACCGAAGTACTGGATTACTGGGCCGGTGATATAATAAGTCATTACTAATATTTTTAAGGGTTCGTTAGCTCCATGCCGAATAGGCTGCGGCACATTCGATCTTTTTCAACAGGGACTTCAAAAAAGGTAAGTTCGAGAATATTTGGTTCGTTTTATCTCATCATTGAACTAGCAGATTTAAAGATTGTGGAAGTACTTGAGATTCCTTCTTAAAAGAATCAAGTCGTGCAATGTATAATTGTACTCTAGCTATATTCCTTAAACATCATGTTAAACCCTGTATTATTACTTGTATGTGTAACCCGAGAGCATGAATCTCCTTACAAAATTGACGATGTCGCCTCCGAGAATGCAAACCGGTACCTCTAGCACTTTAGCCAGCTGCCTAACTGAGTGAGCTAAAGAATCCACCCATCAGCTCAGTCAATATACTTGCTGTTTAAATCTACCTACCCCAACGCAGGTAGGTTGTCTTGTCACACATGAATGGCACAAATTGCAATATAAAAAAATGCATTAAAACTTATTTACTCCATCTTCCCATGTCAAACGTTTGAGGTCCATGTGCTTCCTCACAAACCCTTGACAGATTTGGTCTGCCAGGAATTCTCTTTATTACCCTCATTTTGTTCGTCATTTGTTACTTACTGACCGTAGTAAAAATTACAAAGTCATGATAACATTTCCACTGTAAACAGCTAACGCTTCCGAACATATTCATTTTTTCTCAAATACTTGTTATATGAAACCTCTGAATAGGAAAACGAACACGATGTCCCCTATACAGTAGCTCATATTGGATAGCAAAGACAGAACACATGTTGTCTTTTGTACAACCACCAGTGACTCGGCGCTTTAGTGGAAAATTTTTATACAGCATAAAGGTTTCGTATCACTGTACACTGTATATTTACAATGGTTCGTGGCAAGGTGATATAAGTAACCTGCATAGACAGGGCATATTAATGTCACTGACCTATGGACACAGTGGACGAAGCACCTGCATTTTAGCTTTCATAGCCAAATTTGTGATTATTGAAATACATTTGAATTAGATAATTAAATGAATAATTGTGTTTGTAAATTTAAATTGACATAAAAATAATATACACATACATAAATTACCTGAGAGGAATTACATTGGTCAGATCCAGGATTTTAGAAAACGGAGGGTGGCGTAAATCTTGAAGACTTTAGTTTATTTTCAATCCGATAAATCTATCATTTTGAAGTACAATTCGTAAAGCTGTGTTAGAATTACAGGTTTACCGATAGTTTAAGGCAGAATTCCCACAACAATATTTGTTCTTTGACGGTGAAATGGGGCGCACGTCCCCCTTAAATCCGCTCCTGATAAGATTCAAACTTAGAACATCTAAAAGTCTTTACAGGAATAAGGGTATATTGTCACAAAATCCTCTAACATGTAACACCAAACTTGACAGTTCTTGCATCTTTAAAACTATTTTACGAAATGATTCATTTTGTGGAAACAATTATGAAATATCAATTTTCATTTTTTATTCAATACTTCTAATGCATTCAGCAGCCCAGAAATTGCTTGCGTTACATAGAAATCCAGAGGTTAGTTCCAAAAATTGTAGTGCAGTTGTAAATTTGAAATGAATAACATGGTTTGCCGTGATTTTGGAATCCCCCCTTCATCATTTTCGCTTTGGCATTCGTTTACGAAGAAATTTCACGAATACGTGTGACAAATTTGTACAATAATACGTAATTTATTGCGTTATTTCAGGGTGTTTCTATGACAAAATCCACAGTCTTTTTATATATATCTTTGTGCCAATACTTGGACTGTTACATTTCTTAAATTATGGCGTAACCTTTAGAGAGAGTGTGAGCAAGCATAAAGCATTTGCGCTTATGAACATATTTTGTTATTCAAAGTATAAATAAATTGGTTAAGTATGGTGATGTTTTGTATTTTATGGTGTCATTTGTTTCTTTGTTGCATCATGGTTTGTTAGGGTCTAAATTGGTGGTCCCCTTTTTCATGTGTTTCGGATATTTTTGTGTCGTCTGCACACGTCGTGTGTGGCGACATATAGGGATCACTTTTGACGTCTTGTAGCGTCGTCGTTGTCGTCGTCGTTGGCGTTGTCCGTCCCACTTTTTTCGGAACACTTTTCTCAGCAAGTACATACTACAGCCACTTGAAATTTTGTCTGCGACTTTATAATGGGGTTCTATAATGCGCTTATCAAATTCAGGTCTGTCGAACATCTACTTCCTGTTTACCAACTTGGAATATTTTCAACAAGTACTTTCAATGGTCAAAATTTTCGTTACACTTTTCTAAGCAACTACACATCACAGCCACTTGAAGTTTTGTATTTGTCAGTACAGGGTCTCATATTGTGCGTATCAAATTCAGGTCTATCAGACATCTACTTCCTGTTTACCAACTTGGAGTATTTTCAACAAATACTGTGAATGGTACGTAACACTTTTCTCAGCAACTGTAAATCATAGCCACTTGAAATTTTGTATGCGACTTTAGTATTGGGTTCTATATTGCGCTTATCGAATTCAGGTCTCTTGGACATCTACTTCCTGTTTACCGACTTGGAGATTTTTAACAAATATGGCCAATGGTACAAGTTTTTGTAACACTTTTCTCTGGAACTACAAATTACAGCCACTTGAAATTGTTTATGTGGCTTAAGTATGGGGTTCCATATTGCGCTTATCGAATTCATTTCTGTCTGACCTCTATATCCTCTTTACCGACTAGGAATATTTTTAACAAATGTGGTCAATAGTACAAATTTTCGTAACACTTTTCTCATTATATTCAATTAGTTAATCTTGAACTCCTTAAAAACTGTAAGTCATATTCCAACCAAACATGCACAATATGTTGTTCACCTGGTCTGATTGTGCACCTGATACTTAAAATCAATTTGACAGATTTTAGAGGTTCAGTGAGCAAAAATACCCCAAATGTTAATTTGGTTTGCTTATCTGCAAGACATTCAAAATTATAATTCATATTCCAAACATATTTACAGGATATGTTTTTTCTCCTGATCAAGACATACAACTTAAACCTAGAATTTTGATTTTACATATTGTAGAGGTTAACTGAGCCAAAAATGGCTCTTTTAAAGTGCAGGCGACACAAATGTTCCATTGAACACCCATCATTTTTTTTCTATTCATTTGGCTTGTTGCATTTCTTTTTTCAATATATGGGGGTTTTTTTATTTTGTATTTGTGATTTGGTTTTCTGTTTCTGTGTCTTCCTGTTTTGCAGCCTGCGTAAAAGGTTAAAACTGAATTTTACTTTTCAGGAATTCAAAGTAGATATACAGGGAAATGGAAAGAAACTGATATTAACCACTGGAGATGGTGAAGCTCTAACGTAAATAATTATATTTTCTCAAATTTCTGCACTGTTTTCATATTTCCTGAACAGATGGAGAAATATGTTTCTCCTCTCTAGAGAGCATGTTGTTCCCGGCTAGTGATTGGATGAAATTCGATTATGACGTCAAATATGTTTGTCGTTTTCCGACTTTACTATTGTGATGTCATGAAAAAAGGTGACCATGCCTGAAGACTTCATGCTCTAAGAACACATTTATTTCGGATCATCAGAAAAGGGGGGTATGTTTTTGTCCATAATCTTCTTGAAATAATTAGAGAAATAAAATCCACAACTGTATCGCGTGAGATACGACATTTCTACACTCTTGATAGATAAATTTTCAAATATTTTAAACGCTCGGCAAGCCTCGCATTTAAATTTAACTATGTCTAGTGTAGAAATGTCGTTTATCACTCGATGCTGCTGTGGATTCTATATTTCTCGAATTGTAAATAGATTATGGAAGGGGGTAACTACTAAAATACTGAACAGAATTGTCAATAGACGACATCCAAACTTCAAAATGACAAGCAGGTGCAAAATCACTAGAAATAATTGTCAACAGCAATGGTCCTGACTAAGTACATGCATTCCAATGGTGGGTTAAACAGGTTTACGGCACGCCAAACCTCCTCATTACATAATTCTAGTCCCCAGTTACAACTCAACAGCAATTGCTATTGAAAGGTCGTAGACCGTGAAAAGACATGTTCATCCCAGTAGTAAGGCAAAAATGAATCGGGAATCACAGTTCGGACAGAAATATTTTTTTTCCACAAGCGAAACCTTGATCAATAAGGCGGTCAGAGATTACTGTGGACAATGAAGAGATATGGAGTAAATGCAAATGAGACAAAGTCGCTACAATTACACTGTAAAACTAAGCAATGGAACAACGCTTTTATTGTTGTTATTCATCTTGAAGTCACCATGGGACCTTAGATAATGAGCTTCAAGTTAACTCATATATCAGAGCAAGTTCAAGACGGCCCTAGGCACCGGTTTGGGCGGAATACATTGCTTATTGTCGAGCAACGATACATCTATGCTTTTTTACCCTTTGATCCATAGATGCGGGATCGTCAACAAAGATAAACTTAACTGGCAAAGTGTTCTTACAATCGCTGTCATTCATTTCCTAGTGAGAAAGGCTTTCGCATAATGAATCAGTGGTATAACATAAATCCGTAAGCGGGAGCAATCGGAATATTGTTGTCCATATCATGCAATTTTGATATTCAAATCGTCCCTTTTGTCGTTCGTTTTTCACCTGTGATACCATTTTTGTCAAATTTAAGACGTATGTAAAAAAGATGTAAATCTAGTGGTTTCTGTTGTTTACCTTATACCGAATTCTTAAGATCCAATTTTGCAGAATATTTGTTTTTTTAATGAAAAGAACATCATCCATGTATCTATAGTTGAGATTTTAGGATCAGCATCGTTTTTATGGAGCTTGTTCTGTCCCAGGAGAAATTCGGGGGTATAAAAGAAATGAACAGATATCGCATGCGAAAATTCGACGACTGAGTTAGATAATCTAAGTACTAGGAAAGCAGTATAATAATAAACAACAGAAAGCAGGATATGATGTAAAACTATGAACAATTAATTTCAAGTAATGTATCTTCATGACAGTCTGAGGATAACGTAACTATAAATTTTCTTCGTACATAAACAGAATTTCAAATAAAAAGTTCAAGTAATCAGGTTATCAAAAGTCTTTTCAGGATACGAAATACTTTTACTAGAAAGGTTGATTCGGTAATAAAAGACCCTTTCATTGTAAAAATTTTATAAGGAATTTACAGCACAAAATGCATATTATCATCAGGGACTTAAAATGGAACAAATTAATTTCCCTTTTCTTTTAATTTTCTGTCCAAATGGTATAAATGAAAAAGAAAGTTAGTAATGTGAGTATCAATTTTCTATTAAGCTCAAGATGAGTCGTTTTTTGATAAGAAGTAAATGAATGTCATTTTGCATTTAGTACTTGTGTAAGACGAGGGACGGGTGATTTATTTATTGGTGTGCGTTTTTGTTTTACTGTTTTCTTTATGTCCACTACCCAGTATTTACGGAAGCGTATAAGGGACATGCAAAAAAAAAATAAATTATCTCGTCGTGGAATTTTTTTTTATGCATGTCCCTAATACGCTTCCGTAAGTAATATTGGACATTTTTCCTTTTTAATCTCTTTTTTTTTATTTTTAAACTTAGATTCTGTGCTTATTTTTTTACACATTTCATTATTTTAAAATAGTCATTGAATTGATAAAATAATATCGGATCTCAAAACAACACTCAAAATGCAATCACGAATTGAAGTGTATGTAAAGACTAGTTTTATACTTTATTCTGTAGATTTGATAGTGTTTGGCTTCGGTTTAATTGCCAGTGTGGTGAGTGTATCCAGGACCACACAGGAACAAGGTTAATTGATCCAGTACAAGTTGATATAGACATTAAAATATTAAAGGCATATATTGATGACACAGGTATTGTACATTTGTGTTTTTTTAAATATGTTTATGGATATAAAGAATAATGTAGATCAGAAAAAGTAAAAAGACAAAAATTGTATTTCCACAGATCTCTTTACGACATTCTCTCATTTTTTAATATCTGATTGTTGGTTAGAGATCTTATATAAGGGTTGAACGGATTGTAAATTTAGCTTTTAAATCTTGAATGCTTCATATTTTTGTTTAGTTTGATTATCGGTTTTTATGTAATTTGACATTTTGAAGAGTTATGGAAATGACAATCTGCTGAAACTAAAATTTACTGTAACTTTAGTATATTTCATTTATTATCGCCGGGCTCATACATTTGCCAGTTGACCCTTAGTCCCTGAGAGTATTTACCGACTCAATCTTTAGAACTTTTGTGCTGACATTATTACAGATTTTTCTGAAACTTGCAATACCTTAATTTTTTAGTATTTGTATAAATCTGAGGATCACATCCCTTGTACATAGCTCTGTCCTTAGCTGAGTTTTGCTATTTATTTAGATCTTTTTGATTATTTGTTCTGTATCAGCTTTTACATATGTTTCGGTTTATGTAATTACACTTAAGCAACATAAGGTGTCGAAATGGCCATATCCAGGAACTAATTTTTCTGTAATTTCGATATTTACTATTTGAAAAAAATAATGATACTTCACTCGTTCTACACTTCTTTGTGGTCGTGCATTTCTGAAATCACATTAATAATAAAAGTAATGTGCTAAAACTACTGTGTTTGTAAAACGTATGATACCAGAAAGTAAAAACCATATTTAACCTCCGAAGCCGATAGCAACGTCACGGCAAACTTAATATCAGCATATGATCAGGTAAGTTTTGAAATGGCTTCAAGTAGAAAATATGGCAACATCACTTTTAATTTAGTTTTCAAAGATGAAAATTAAATCGTGTTTTGGTGCTTAATCGATTTTGGGGCAAGAAAATACAATTTACCCCATTAGAGCCTATACTATATCATGGTATATCTAAAGTCGGCTTATGACAGAACTTTGAATGGTAGATATGTTTTCTATGTAATTCACATCATAATCGGACGTGATACCAGGTTCTCCGAGAGAGTAAGAATTTTCCGTTGCCTGGCTGACATATGAGTGTTGGATCTTCAACATTTATCAAGTTCTAGGACCGCCATTTTTGTATAAATAATATTTTAGACTTCACAACGTCAGAACATCAATATATCACTTATTCAATATAATTTTTTGTTGTTGTCACGGAGTTGATTGTTTTTATACACAAAAAAGAGGTATATATTTATTCAAAAGGTCTGGAATCCAGTCACTCCAGCTTATTGGTATTTTAGGCAATCATTTCTGTTTTCAATGACACAAGAGTTCCTATTAACAATGAAGGGATATGGAGTAAATGGAAATGAGACAAAGTTTCTACAAATGCATGGTAATACTAAGCAATGGAACAACTATGTTGAAAGTCCCGTTTTTCGATGTTTTGTTATTTTGAACAGGTTGCACGGGGTTTTATGTTAGCGGTTCAAAAGTCGTGCCATGAAATATCGTTAACTATTAGCCTCGTCCAACCAAATCAAATGAGTAAAGTAATACATTACTACTGTAAAAGTGGAAGTTTTCGCCCGGGGGTATTTTTCATTATGTTCGCGCTAAAGAAAATTCCACATAAATATCCCCATGCGAATACTTTATTTCTGAAGTCTTATGTGTATAAGTATTGCTATCGTTCGCCGATTCGGAAAGGCTCACAGCGCAATAATTACCCCGTCGCGAAATGTTTTCCTAAGAAAATCGCGAAGATAACACCCCGCAAAAATTTCCTCGTTTGCAGTATAGAGTGCATTCAACGAATTATATATTTATTTGTTTACTTTTTCATGCAAAAGAAAGAAAACTGAAAATCACATGGGACGACCATGAAGGTGAGATACCCTTTGATTATTTAATGAACCACAATTTCAAAGATGATGTTAAAAGCAGATTTTCTTGGAAACGGAAACAGGTAAGTCAGAAATGACAATTTAAAAAGACGATTTCTGTGGTTAAAATGTTTGTTTTAGATAATTATAAGAATAGGATACAAATCCTGATTTATCTTTTCGTTGCAGTTCAGCTTTTGATCTTTCAAATTATTTGAATATAAAACAGGGCTATTTGTAGATTAAGTTTGATATTTAAGTGGAATTATGTGTTATGAATATTTAATTTGAAAAAATGTAACTTCGGTTTACATAGAATTTCCGTTTTAGTAGTCTCAATTCACCAAGCAAACGAAAACTGAGACAATAAGACAGAAAACAGAAAAGATAAAGCAACTATTAGTGTGAGAACTTGCAAAAGCTGAGGTGCCATCAGGGTAAGAATTATCTGCCTCACTTGTGGCGCCCGTCAAATTTCTAATGTTAAGTCCGGTGTTAAGTCAAAGTCGGTGTTTGGTAGTCCGATGGTAAACTGTTACTTCGAGAAATAACTGTAAGATACATGATGTCTCGATGAAAAAAAAATATTTGTTTCTCTACTAATACTTCTAAATGACTTTATCAAAAACATTCTATATTTTGATCCAGCGTTTTAAAATGCAAGCCCTAGGGCAAAATTATTGGGAAAAACGTTCTTCGCAGTGCATTATATATAATTATTTAAATTTACAACTGTGAAAAAAAGTTATTGAAAGGCTGTTTCTTGTCTTATTTTAACGAAAATCATTCGTCAGTTTGGCTATAATTTTTGTCTACTACGAATTTTCTTGTGATTTAAAGATCAAAATTCTCAGAATTAAAAAGAACAAACAAAACCTGCCATACCTATCTTGGGTACCAAAATTACATCAAAATCCATACTAGTAAATATACATCTCTGAATCTTCATCTTGTTTAAATACTTAACTGTCAAATTATTACCACTGGGCGATGCCACTGCTGGTGGAATGTTAGTTCCGAGGGTATTCACCAACCCAGTAGCCAGTACTTCGGTGCTGGCCCGAAAACCGATTTCATTTGAAAATACATAATATTAAAATTTAAGAAAATTTGTTAAAACCTTAGGAGTATCTCCATCTTGCATAGCTCTGGTCTTAACTCATTTTGGCTTTCCTTTATAGATGTTCTCTATCGACTTTTACACATATTTCGGTTTGTGGGTTCCGGATGTTTTGATTTGAACCGCACTGAATAGACATAAGTTGTCAAAATGCGTATTTGCAAAAAACAGTTCACAGATGCTCGGGTATTTTTTGTTTTTTATTTGAACTTAGATTTTTGTTTGCAGTCAACAGCAGGCAATAAGAAAAACTATGAAAATATGCATGCCCGATTGACCAAAACCACACGTGGATACTTAAACAATCGGAAGATTTATTGGAAGATATTAACTCCCGTTATATTCTCCAATACATTTGATTTTCCACATTAATTAGCACGTTTCCTCGTGATAAATAATCAAGGGTATCATTCAAAAAGCCTTTGCTGGTTAAAAAATCAATGAAGGTTTCAAAAAAAATTCGTATCTTATGACCATTAAAAAGTTCTTTTATAGATATCAGTCACTAGTGGAAAAAAATTAAGTCTGGTTCAGAACTGCGATTCAAGATTAATTTTTCACTTAATTATGGGATGAACATTACGTTTCCTGTCTACGAACTTCAAAAGCAAAATTAATGCTGTTGAGTTGCTACCGGACACTAAAAATGGAAGTAGAGGTCTGAAGACCTCTAAAACCGATTAAACCCAACATTTCTTTTGACATGCCTGTTACAAGTCAGGACAAATGCGATTGACAACTTTTCCGCCGGTTTTGCGCCTATATAGGGTCTTTAAGGTAGTTCGATCCTAATAAAAATATCAGACAGAATTTTTTTCTTTTCAGAAAAATAAAATAAAAATGATATGTCACCGATCATCTTTTCCTGTAATCAAGCTTTGAAAATCAGGCCAAATTCAGTATTTTTCAGCAATATTTACAAAGAATATATAGGGAACTGTGAGAACGTGCTTATTGTTTATCTTTCATATAAAATAAATATCAGACAGNTTTTTTTTATTTTTTGATATTTCAGAGATATATACTTAAGCTATCTGTTACGCTGAAAAAATCTACATGTCACCGTTCGATTAAGAAAGTTATTTGATATAGTTTACGTAATAGACAATATTTACGGGTAAAGGGAGCTAATTGGCGGGAAAGTGTATGTCAATCTATTCTGACGTCACAAGGAATAGGCCAATACAGGATTATTCCGGCTTGAAAATCAAGTCAATTCCGCATCCGATTCGTGTTACACAAATGCGCCAATCGAATGCGCCGTGTATTAGTGTCGATCTACCTTAAGTCTCGTTTCATTTTGGAACTTTCGGGACCAAAACTTGTACCCGGAAGTTGCATTTTAAACAAAAACATATGACGTTTAAAGCAGAAAATTTGAACGTCATAATCCTGCAATGTCATATTTTGGCGGGAAACGTTTTCAAACTGCAATGTTATCGTGATTTCTCGGTGTCACATGGCGAGACTTACAGACCCTTTTGACTTTTGCTTTTGACAAATTTGTTCGATAATTTTGTCATGAAGCTCAGGCTATACATATCTTTACTATATATTTCAACCAAAAATGAGATTGTAAAATATTCATTTGTGATTACTAGTAATCATTATAAAACAAACACACATACACACACACTGAGATAAAATTATGACCTAATAAACAAGGAAAAGAATTTACATTTTGCATCTTTCAAAAGAAATTTCATTGAAAACCATCAAGAAATAATTTGAAAATAGTGATTTGAGAAAACTGAGACTTTAAATGAAATACACAGTAAAATTTTATGTTTCCAATACTTTTGACTTTTGTACTAAGAGTGACCAGCAGAATTCTTTTAGTTACTATCAGTGAAGATAATGTAAATTTGGAGAAAATGGCCGTGTAATATCAGAAGAAATCAACCTTTTTCAGAACAGAAAAAAATCGGGCTTGAGGGAGTAAGAATCTAGAAATACTATAATCTTAATACCCTTAAATCTTGATAATGTTGAGCGATTACCAAATAATATATGATGATAATTGAGTATATCAATTTGTCTTTATAATTTTTAACAAATACATTTAGTACATAAAATGAATTGTCAAATATTTTTTCTACTTTGTCGAACATTTTTCCATCTTTCTTTTCAGACATTACCTATATTACATCATGATGTTACGAAGACAAGGGAAGGCGTTTTACAGTAAGATGATCTAAGATAAAAAAATCACGTTGTGTTTTACAAAATGCCAAACAGACATGATATGACCGAATTTCATTGTTTTATGATTAAATGATTTCTACAAAATTTAATTGCAACTTTCGTTATACATCCGTTACCTTTAATATTCAGGAAATTATGTTTACTTTCAGTTTTATATAGAATTATGAAGATCATTTAGAAATGTCTCAATTTTGCATATTTATATTGTTAGAAGAACTGTCAAAAAATAATGGTAATGAAAATCTATAAAAGCGAACAATTCAGAAATGGTAATATGTATTGTACTTAATATGTCATATGCACATGGACGAACTAGATAAAAAGAAATTCATAAGCTGAGTAGTGACTCTAGAAATACCGACGACATGGTCTGGAAATGCAGTGATCTGAATAACCTGTACAGAATCAACGCCAGTAAAATACCGAAGGAACAAGGGAAGTGATGATAACAAAAATTAGTCTAAAGACATGGCAAAAACGGCAACAGACAAAACAATGGCGTGAGACAGCCACAAGGCTCGAAAATAAACACTTATTGTGTGAACTCCCATGAAAACCGGGAGTGATATCAGGTGTTCCGGAAGGGTAAGCATGTCCTGCTCCGCTAAGTGGTACCCGTAACTCTATCAGTGACTCAAATCAGGGTTGAGTCAAACCGGTTATTTAAAATCCATGAAGACGTGAAATCCAGCTGACAAGACATTTCAGGTAAATGTTGGCCTGCATGAATAATTATAAAATCCTATGTATGTCTTTTAATAGGAACATTGACAAGCGACAGTATTACTACCTAGGCATTGCCATAGGTTGCAATCATATATTTTCTTGTGCTATTTAAAACGGATATGAAGTTTGCGAAAGGAATTAGATGGGATGTTTGTTTTTTTTTATATTATAATGCTTCATATTTTTAATAGATGGATGCGTGAAATAAATGATGCCGGAATATGCCTTCTAACTGATGTTCCACCGGAAGACCAAATGGTTGTGAAGGTGTTTATATTATCTTTCAAATTATTTTTTTAGTTTACGGTATAACCCTTAACTGACAAATTATTTTTTTTTATTCAGGGCTTGAACGTTTGACTACTGTGATATAAATTTTAACACATGTCATAACTGGAAAAATTCTATCAAATAATTATTTGTATAAATAACAAGATACCGAAGTTACTGTGAATTTATTTTCTGAATTTCGACAACTAATGTCTCTTCAGTGCAGATGAAATCAAAACATTTTGAAATACATAAAACAAAACATATGCAAAAGATGAAAGAGAACAAATTACGAAAATGACCTGAGAAGAGAAGCAAAAAATTATCAGCTAAGGGCCGAGCTATGCAAAACAGAGATACTCCTTAGTTTGAACAAAATTTTCGTAACTTAAGACTGACAGTTTTCAGATATAATTGGTTTTCAGGCCAGCACCGAATTACTGTCTATTCGGATAATAAATAACCTTGGGACTAAGTTATTGTGAATTTAGTTCCTTCCTGTGGCCACTCGACACCTTATATCACTTGTGATGATACCTGTTATTGAATATATAATCTCTGTGCTGTTTGAAAATTTGAACGAAATTCAGAAGTAGTATATGTGTCATTAAGGCACAACAAAGTGTAGCATAACGAAGTTAATGTCATACAATCCTTTAACAAGAACTCCATAAGGAGTAAGACCGGAGTGTTGACAGTGTAAACCATCTCCTTCTATGCGTAAAAAAATAAAGGGATATGGAGTAAATGTACATGGGACAAAATCCCTATAAATACATGGTATTATTAAGCAAATGAAATAACACTTTCATTGTTGTTCTTCATCTCGAAGTCATCAAGAGGCTTTTAACAAAGAGCAAGCACTCTCACCCAATAGTAAGTTCAAGATGGCCTCTAGGACAGGTTTAAGCGGAATTCACTTGCCATATGTTGAACAACGCCACATCCATTCCCTGTTTTTGCATCAATTTTGACATGGATGCGGGGTTGTCAACAAGCACAACACTCTTACAAACACTGTCATCTGTGACCCGACAAAGGGACCAATAGATAATACAACATATAAACGATCACAGGGCACTCATCGAGTAGATTGTAAGAAAACTTGGCAAAACAAATAGGGAGATGTTGGCAATATATATATAATACAGATGGCAAGAAAAATAGTTAAATGCATCAGTGTGCATCAGCCGTAATGTCCATATCAAATACTAGGCCATGAAAAGTCAAGTTTGATAGTCTAGATGAAACGATTTAGATCTATACTCATGTTATGGAGGATTTTTCCGTATGATTAACGTATTTTATTTGCAATTCTTCAATGAACATACAAATATTCCTCTAGTAACACCTATAAAACTCCTTCTAAACTCCTTTCTTTTGTCTGCTAATCAATTACTCAACTTTCTATAGAATTCTGTTGTATACCAATTTGTCATCACTGGAGTATCAAGGTAAACCCCTTCAGGCAGTACAAATTGGTATACAATAGAATTCTATAGAAAGTTGAGTAATTGATTAGCAGTTAAAAGAGAGGAGTTTAGAAGGAGTTTTATAGGTGTTACTAGAGGAATATTGGTATGTTCATTGAAGGATTGCAAATAAAATACGTTAATCATGCAGGATTTCCGCCGTAATAGGACAGTTGCAAGTAATGATACATTTACATTATATTTATAAACAGGCTTCTTAAAATCTCTTTCGTCACAGAAAAAGCACCGAAATGTTGCTTGTTAAAAAGCGATATACCTCTTTTTCAATTTCACTTTTTATCAATTAACATTTGAAAGGCGTGGCAACAAAAATATATACGCACGATGATCATTCTGCAAAATTTGCGTTATACTTACTGTGATCAGAATTAATTTTGAATCATAGTTATATAATATTTTTTTTCTGGAATTGACAATAATCGTAAATTGTATTTTACATGCTGGTGTCTCCTGAAGATTTTTTTCTTGTTTGTATCAAATTGCAGGTGGAGAATATCATTCGCAACTTGGTGACTTCAAGATGAGAAACAACAGTAAAAACGTTCCTTTTATTGGTTCTACCATGTATTTGTAGAGACTCTGTCTCATGTACATTTACTCCATATCCTTCATTGTTTATTAGATAAAATATACTTATCACGGCATTTTTTTCTCTAATGATCGCGGGCAACAATTAACTGATTAAATATAATTTAAAATATCCATAGCTTCTGTGCAAATTGAACAAATGATTCATCCGTAAAAGGGCATCTCCGAGGTAAGTTTTTAGAGTTTTGTTAGTAGGTAAATGAACAATCAGGACTGTTGGAAGGCGGTAATCATAAGAAAAATCACTATGATTTCAGTTGAATTTCAAAAGGGGCGGGAAAATTGCTATGAATTCAAAGATTCGGGACATTGAAAATAAAACTTATGAAAACAAATGGTCAATAAGTTAGCCTATAATTACTGTTATCAACATAAACTAACTCTGAAATTTAGAATTTTGCTCTTTTACTGCTATTATATTTTTCTGAAACTATTTGTGCATGAAGAACTGTGGAATGATTGAGTATTGTATTGGATAACGACTAATACAAGTTATTGGTTTATCTATATAAAGATATTATTTTTAAGCTTGGTAGAAGTTTTGATCGCCATAATGCATTTTATTGTTCATGTGGAACAAAAAACAAATCTTATTTCTTGTAGGTAGCAGAATACATTGCTCCTGTTCACAGAACAATTTATGGCAAAGTAAGTTTATTTGAACTATATTTATTTTAACATAAAACCTGTTTGTATTTGAACTGCTCGACAGAGAGAAATCTTTAATATTTAGTGATATTGTGGATCTTATATGTTCCTTTAAATATATCTTTATTTGAATTTACTATCTGGGACATTTGTTTGAAAAATTTTTATCTGAAAAATTAATCATTTTATCTGATTGGTTAATACTATATTTTTCAATAAATACATATTTCACGCTTGACATTCATGAAAGTGGTACCGCTCCATGAAAGAAAATCGAGGCAACACTCATCGCTTCAACTTCTGTATCTTTTTATAAACCCCGGGTTGTAAACGTTCAGCCTATGGTGACACTTGTTAATGAAAGAGGTCAACAAAAATCTCACAGAGTGACGAGAGGATGTAACAAGTGTCTGTTTCTACATAAATGAAACAGTGATACTCAACAAGCTGATTTCAATGTGCGGCATGCAGACACCCGCGCATATGCTTCAAACAATGCAAATGTTATTTCCGATACATATAACAGTACCATTAAAACTGAACAGAAAGTTTCATTTAACATCCTCAAATGCAGACTGACATTCAACCAAAGCAGACCGAACTGCTCATGTAGCCCCTCCCCTAACACATCTCTTTTCTCTGCGACTGTTTTACGAAATCCGTCACTTTCTTCTCAGATTTTCATTTGCCCATTACAAGTCAGTTAAAACAGCATTTCATTCTTTTATAAATTCGAAGTTTCCAAGATGTAAATCGGCTGTGTAGCATCCGACAAATTACGGATTTTTATCCAGAGTTAAAAATATTAAATAGTAGATTAACCCATGATCATTTTACAGACGTTTAGCCTTGAAACGCCAGTATATGTAATTGAAATAAATTAATGAAAATATGCAAAAATCCCTACAATGATCCATTTGATTTGCCTCTGAATTTCCTATATGCCTACAGAAAATTCTATTTCACTCGAACGTTTTTGCCATATCTGAGACCAAATGCATGAATGATGGACTTTTTCACACTTTTTCACACTTTTGCCAAGTAACAAATCTGTTCAACTGTTCCTGAGGGGTCCATATATTTGCCCCAAAACACAAAAAAAAACACCCAAAACACACACGACCATATAAAATATACCTTTTTAAACCAAAAAATCAACTTTATTACTTTTTTATTGTTTTTGGTCAAGATTTTTTTTATGAAATTCCGTTTAATGGATATTTTGATGAAAACCAAGTATTTTATGTGTATTGAAATAGACACGTTAAAAGTTCCAGGTAAGTAATATCCCAGTCCTTTATTTCATATTTTCAGATATCAAATAACACTCACGTTTTCAAGTTTTAATATTTACTCTACACAGAACTAATAATTTACGCTGTTATCTCAGTTTGTTTCTTCAGTTATACTGTACTATATCAACTTTAACTTACTTGTTTTGAAATAAATGTAAAATGTTTAAATATCATTTCCACAGACAAGGATTATAATTTACATCATTTTAATAAAATAAAAACGTACATGTACGAACGTATTAGAGTTAAACATCACTGGGTTGTATACAAGACAGTTCAAAAATACATATCACCGAGCATATACCCTACAGTTATTACTTCAATTTTTAATAAAAACTGAAATATGAATTAAAATATATCTAAATTTTCTCAACTTTTGTTATTATGTTGTGTATTTTAGCACTTTTGGGGTAGTTTGAGACAGTTTTAGGGTAGTTTTGGTGTTTTTGGTTAATTATATGGACAGGTTCCTTAGTACATTCTGCAGAAAACAACTCGCGTGTTATCTTTTTCAATCTGAAGCCGTGCGTTGACGCCATAATGCCTTAGTAAAATGGCATGCACTTTTGGTATTGTAAAACAACATCGTTCATGCCAAATGTTTATTATTTTGATAACTTGAACATTATTTTATATTACATAATTTATTATTTATTTAGAATCCAGAAGAAAATAAATTAATTATTGATTATCATGAAATGGGGTTCTATTACCCCGTGGAGTAACATTTCAATTGTTCCATCTCATGTTGTTTTCAACAATGTCAATGTGTGAAAATATATTAGAATGAAGATTTGTAGTGTATTTGAAGATTTTGAGGCATAAACTGGGGATTTAATGTCGCAAATCACCGATTACTGGCTCTGCTAACGCGTCCAATGTTTCCAACATTATTCATTAAGTCGTTCTAGAGCTGATTTGGTTGCTTATTTTTCATGCGACAAAAAACCACTATCTTCAAATATGTATCAATTTGACGTTTCTGTTAAAACACAAGTGGCTATAAATAGTGCAAAATCCATTTTGAATTGCTTTTGCAGACATTTGACGTTAGGACCAAACCGAATCCAATAAACCCAGCATATACCACTGCCAGACTTGACTACCATATGGATTTACTGCACTATGAATTTCCACTAGGGATTCAATTCCTCCATTGTATGCAGTAGGTTTCTAAAGAAATAATACGTAAGAATCTGATATATCGGGATAAAAACTTTTAAAGATGAACCGTGCGTTTATATGTGGTAACGGAATAATATTTGAAGAAGGTGACTAATTCATTTCATCATTTTCCACCAGTAACTGTTGAATTAATTTTTTGTCATCTGTACCATGTGGCTGTATTATATTATCCATCGCTTGCACCCGGCAGTTGTTGTAGAGTGCTGTTGTCCAGGGTACATCTCTTCTCGCACATTTAAGTTTTCAAATATTTTCCCTTACATAACAAAATACCGAAGTCACTGTAAATTTAATTTCTGCATAGCACATTTCGACAACTTATCTTTCTTTAGCGCAGATAATTCAAAACTTTTGGCGATTCATTTACAGAAACATGTGTAATTTCTGATACAGAACAAACAACCAATACAATCTTAATAAGAAAGCCTAAATTCACTTAAGGACAGAGCTATGCAATAGGGAGATACTCCTCAGTTGTAAACAAAATTTTCTTAAATTTAGTTATTGCAATACTCCAAATTAAATTGGTTTTCGGGCCAGCATCGAAATACTGGCAACTGGGTTGGTAAATAGAGACATCGGCCCAGTGGTATTAAATCACAAAATACCGAAGTCACTGTAAATTTTATTAATGCATATGCGCATTTCGACAACTTATGTCTCTTCAGTGCAGATAAAATCAAAATTTTTGGAAATCCATCTACCGAAACATGTGTAAAATTTATTAGAGAAGAATTTACTAATAGCATATAAACAGAAGAGCTAAAAATCAACTAAGGCCAGAGCTATATTAGGTCCAACATTCGATGGACTTAATATTTTTAATCTTTGTTATGTCTGCTACAAAATTGTCATTTGGTTTTGATTCTGATGTAAGACTCATATAGATTCAGTGTGTTTATTGCAAGTTTGGCAAATAAATAACACCGATGTTGCTGTAAATTTAAAATGACTTTTCGACAACTTATATCCATTCAGCGCAAATGAAATCTTTTAGAAAACCAAACCGAAATTATATGAAAATTGAAATGTTACTATATGCAATAATAATAATTCATTTTTTTTTATCTGTGTCTTTATTTCCTCTTTATAATGAATTTTGAAGTATCATTTGTGTTTCAACAATAAAAAAGACGTTGACTTTAAACTTAAATATTACAAACATTTAAAAAGGTGTACATAAGAAATCGTGAGATAAGCTGAAATAAACAAAGAAAAAAAGTTGTTTGCATACTTCCTTGTATGCATGAGACTTTAGGTAATATGTTTTTATTCCAAATTTGAAAGGTTCTCAAACTTTGCTTTATACCAACAATTAGCCAGTTGTAAAGAATCAACAATTCTTCGACCGAATATTGGTATTATGTACTATCCCAAAATTGTCTATTGCAATCATTTGCTGTCACTAAATTCAAAAATCTTCTTCTTAAATGTAAATGTAAAGATGGTGAAAAGTTACATTACATCAGCACCGAATACGCTGCAAAATAATGGAAGGGGGGTTCCAAAATCAAAATTCTAAACTCACGGAAAATCATATCCAACACGATTTGAGAGAAACAAATAAACAAAAATGAACAAGAACGCCACAAAACAAAATCACTGACAGTGTGAACCCCTACAAAAACTGAGGTATCATCAGGTGCTCCGAAAAGGTAAGCATGATCTGCTCTACGCGTGGCAGCCATTTTTAAAACTCCGTTTTCCGAATGCAAAAAAAAGGGCAAAAGTGTTTGCAAAAGAACTTTCGTGGACAATTATTTTATTCATTGGTACGATTTTCCTTATTAAAAGATTTCTAGAATTATGGCGTTTTTATTTACAACATACAATCTGTGCATACTTTGTCTCACTGAAAAACTTCTGCATCAAAGGCTTAGATATCATAAATTGATAAAAACATTCTCTAAATTTTATTATAGATACATTGACTTATTAAGAAGATTTGGTTCTACGTGCAGGGCTCTTATACATCAGGGCATTTCACATCCAAACTTCTATGGAAATATCATTTACAAAGCGCATAAATTCAAAAATTGTCCTTCCAAACTTATTAATCCGTTGAACAAACTTATTCATAAAGGATATAAATACAGCATTGTT
>MJUU01051553.1:107273-139312 GCA_002080025.1 Modiolus philippinarum | reverse complement strand
TTGAAATTTCATATGTAAGAAGGCTTGATATCATAGTCAACGGAAATTATGTCCTTAGCTAGCTGTCAGTAACTGCAAGCATTTGTCCGGACAGTACCTGTGTTTATTTTATGTACTTCATTGTAAGGGTACTTGTCTTGGTAAGTTGGACTTTTTTCTAGTTTGATTTTTACTGTGAGTCTTTTTGTGTATTTATTTTTAGCCATTCACCACACATAGGGGGAGGGTTTGGATCCAAGAAAACGTGTTTAACCCCACCGCAATTTTTGCGCCTGTCCCAAGTCAGGAATATGTTGGTCATTGGCTTGTCCTTGTCTTCTTATAAAATTTTAGTTTCTTGATATTTGGGTTATTGGATGTGGTTTGTTTCCATTGATTTATTCTTTTTTTACCTTTTCGGGGCCATTTAGGGCTTACTATATGGTGTGAGGTTCCTCACTGTGTTGAAGACCATATGGAATTTTAGTTTCTTGATATTTGGGTTATTGGATGTGGTTTGTTTCCATTGATTTATTCTTTTTTTACCTTTTCGGGGCCATTTAGGGCTTACTATATGGTGTGAGGTTCCTCACTGTGTTGAAGACCATATGGTGACCCCTAGATGTTTTGATTTTTTTTTGTCGTTTTAACCTGGATATGGGATGTTGTCTCCTTGACATTTACCCCATTTCCTTTCTTTTTGATATTGATTACACAGGTATATAACAAAATACCCAAGTTACTGTAAATCTTATTTCTGCGTATGCGAATTTCGTCAACTTATGTCTCTATATATCACTAATGAAAATTTATTTCAAAAATGATACATATAAAGTATATTCACTTACAGGTTTGATGATTGTATTGTTGGAGGGGATAGCATTCTGTTAGATATCTTTAACGTCGCTGAAATGTTTAGAGATCAATACCCAGAAGATTTTGATACTTTAACAAGAATTCCAGTTATATTTCAGAAGATTCATTATAAAAGGTATGTGAATTTCATGAAGTATTTTTAAAAACAAAATGCAATTAATATAATGTCTTTGTCTCCTGAAAAATACACAAGTTTTTCATTATAGGAGAAAACAATGATTTTAACATTTCTATGGAAACTTTTTTTCTAAGCCATTTTCCGCTAAGAAATACCTCTACTAAAAGAAGGGAAAAAGTTTTCTCCTCTAATAATTCTTATCCATTCGAAAAATTATTCAGATACAATGTAGTGTAAATAGATCATATGCAACCTATGGTATTAGGATTTACCAGACTACTTTTCATTACGTCACAGATTAGAAAACGTCACGTCATAGAGCCTTAAACGTCATGAATTTGGTCACATGGGGCGGACATGTCTGTGACGTATCTATGCGTAGGGCGGACAAACAACAACTGGTGAATCTGAATACCAGAACTCGGATATGGTCTATTGTCTCCTTTTGAAGGCATTTCCTTTCCTTTTGCAACAAACAATTGATCTTGAAAACAAAACAAAATTATTCTGATGTCTTTTTTTATAGAAAATTTCCCAATACTAAATCTAAAAGCAATGTTCGGTTTAATGTACGTACTGTAGGCTTATCATTGTTAAACGATAGATAACGTTGGACCAAATTACAAGCTGCTTCCGTTTTATTCTACGAAACTGGACTTGAATTTGATAAGTTTTTCATGATCTCCTATCTGTTTTACGAATGACAGATTGTGTTGCATTCCAAGATGTCTAGCACACATGAAATGTATTGTGTTCTGTTATGCACAGTGCCAATATAAATTATGAAGAATTATTCAAAAGTCTTGCAACATTATTCTCCGAACAAATTCCTGGAAAACTGAAAATAAGCAGTGCTTTTAATTAATCGATAAAATGTTCTTTATTTGAGGTTAACATTTCAAAAGATATTTTTTGGGAACTATTTTAATTATTGCAGGGACAATCCGGTTGATATGGCATTTAGAAGACCACATATTGTTCTTAATGAAAAGAAAGAGGTATGTTCGAGCACCATGGCATGAACAAGTTTTTCTTTCATGTACACTCTTTAGAATGTTCAGTAATCGGACCATTTTATTTAAAATTGAAAAAGAATGCACGCAAGGCGTTTTCTTAAGAAAAAGAAAATGTGAAATCTCATTGGGTCAAATTTTTTTTTCATTAATATATTAGATATTAATATATTTCTTCAAAAACATGGGGAAGGTGCTTCGTAAAGATTAATTCTTACATCTGAGTCACTTATTTTTATAAATGTCTCATTAAGGATAAAATATTTGTCTAAATATGAGTAAGAGATTAAAGACCCCTTCCAGAGAGGGGTCACTCATGCCAGTCTTAATACTTGCGTAACGTTTTAGGCCCTATACGCCATTCGTTGATTTCTAGCTTTCAAACATATGTTGATATATTATGTTTCAATTCTTTTAATTTTTATCTCAACTTAAGTGTCTAATAATTGTTGAAATGACCACCTGCAAACTATACATTTGTTAAAAATTCGGTATTTTTTTATTCTTTCACATGATGGAGTGTACCATCATAACACTCTAATTATCTAAAAATTACTATTATTAAAATTTGCCATATTAATTGTTGAACTTTGTAAGCTGTATGATTATTCAAAAGATAATACATCATATGTTGGTTAGATTTTGTTTATTACTGTGAATTAAGGTGGATAGACACTAAGGTTCATATCCATGAATTTTGGTACAAGTCGGTACAATGGAAGAACTAATCCTATTTACCTGATATTTGTAATAAAAATATAGGTCACCATGGTTGATTTTTCTAGAACTGAGGTTTTTTTGTTCATTTTTAGTCATTTTTTTTTCGCCTGTAAATATATAGTTTATGATGTGATAACTTGGTTACAACGAAGAAGTGTATATGTCACCATGCTTTTAACGAAGATATTTTATATTGTTTCCATAATAAACCCTATCTATGGAAAAAGTGAGTTAATTCGCGGCAATGTGGACTAAATGTGACGTTTCATATTAGTCAGTCAATTATGATATCATTCATGAGATAGTACATAGATCAAATTTTTAACCTGCAAACATTACATGAAAATTCACAATTACATAATCTTATCAAATAATACAGAGTTCAAATTTTTATCTAGCAAACATAACATCAAACTTCACAATTACATCATCATATTAGGTAATACATAGTTTAGATTTTTATCATGTAAACATAACATGAAAATTCACAAGATTAATTAAGAAATGATAAATCAATAAGAGAACGCTGTTTTTTTTTCTTCTTTTTCTTGAAATTTGCTTATAATTGACATATCTCATATATATGGTTGTACGTTTTTTAGATAATGATTGGTATACACGAATCAATTTATGGGCATGCATTGAATTCATTTCTTCTTGGTCTGATCTGGCCATATTTTTAACCTAAACTTACGATACAATTTATAGGTAAAACAAAACAGAGTGTTGGCTAGAGTAACGTCGAAAATTTTCGACTTTAGGCAGTTTTCGGCCTCTATAAACGACAAACTTATCAAAAGCAGTGAAAACATTCATATGAATGTATTCATTTAACATATAGATCCTTAAAGAAATTCAGTCTTTATCAAATTATTTTTTTGCTAAGATGGTACATTTAATACAAAAGATAATGGCGTCCTACAGAAATAGAAAGCTCGTCACTTTTAAGAAAGGGCATCCTCTTCCATTCTGCCCCCCCCCCCCATTCCACGCAATGGAAGTTAAGGAGAAAATTGGAAAGAAATAAATGTACTATATCACAACCAATGAACAGATATGAAGTTAATGCACATGAGACAAAATTTCTACAAATACACGGTATAAAAAAGTTCTTTAATTGTTGTTCTTCATCTTGAAGTATGTACTATATGAATCTAATTACTTTATTTTTCATGATTAAATGAAACACATAGATCTTGCAATAACAGTTTCGGCTAAGTTTACCAATCTATGCCATCATTCAAAGTAGATATGCTTAATACCTTTGTTGACGTTTTTAAAAGACCACGGGATTTAAGTTTTTGATCTGATTTGAAAATTGGAAGAACATGACGATAATATCATGAAATGTTTGTACTAGGATTAAATATTTATATTGTAATTTGAATCTTGGATTCAAGCAAAATATTTATATAATAATTTGAATCTTGGATTCAAGCTTAGGTTTTTCGTCAACAAAAACTCATTTTTGGACATTCAAATCTACAAATAACCTCCTCAGATCTAAAATTCCAAAATCCCTTTCCAGAACAAAGCAAAAACGGAGTTCAGGTCGGTTGGATATGACAAAAACCTCATATTGATAGAAAGACCTGCATGTGGTCGGAAATGGTCCAAAATTTACAATTTTTCTCAACTAATTAATCAACTAATTATTTTACATGATGTTAAACCCTACAATGTGGAAATAATTAAAGCACACAAGTTAAAGATACAATGTGTTTGTGTGGATATATAATATTCCCTTATAATATATGTTGCTCCAACTGATGACGTCATATCTACAGAAATACGTTTTTCGGTCGAAATCTGTACACGTAGTTCTATAAATTTTTATCATTTGACTAAGACCCAAGATAGATGACCTGTGGTCATCAACTGAAAGAAAATTTATACCTTGCAAAATGAACTTCATATGATCTTGACCTTTGACTTTCATGTGAAATAACTACATTTCATGTATTGCCTATAATTTTTCTATCCTTGGACATGGACTTATGCTACTTGGTAGGATTCTTTGTTCAATTACTATTATCTAAATTTATGTTAATTCTAAAACCGAAGGATTAACTCCCTCCATCGTAGTTTTGACCTTAGCTATATTTGATATTACTGATTATTCGGATTTCGTTTGGTTTAATGCATTTTAAACATTTTTTGAAATTATAGATTTCCTTTGTTTGGGTTCTAGTCCTGCTGATGAGGAATAAATTTCCGAAATGGCCATACAGCTCATTAAAATTATTGCAGTTGGAGTTAACATATGTGTTGTGGTCTCATGTTCATTTACTCCATATCCTTTCGTAAAATATTTAATACAGGAGTTTGTCTTTTATTGCAGTGTGGAGTTGGTAAAACAATTCCCCGTGGTAGAGATGTATGCTCTTTATTTTTCTTAGATATGGTGTACTTGTACATGAGATTATATTTCATGTGTACACTTTGTTCAATTACTATTATCTAAATTTATGTAAATTCTAAGACCGAAGGATTAACTCCCTCCATCGTAGTTTTGACCTTAGCTATATTTGATATAACTGATTATTCGGATTTCGTTTGGTTTAATGCATTTTAAACATTTTTTGAAATTATAGATTTCCTTTGTTTGGGTTCTAGTCCTGCTGATGAGTAATAAATTTCCGAAATGGCCATACAGCTCATTAAAATTACTGCAGTTGGAGTTAACATATGGGTTGTGGTCTCATGTTCATTTACTCCATATCCTTTCGTAAAATATCTAACGCCAGGAGCAGATATGTCGCATAACATATTGATCTTCATATTACCTTGACCTTTAAGTCAAATAATTGCATCTGTTAAGTGTTGACCATCATTTTTTTTAACAAATGATTTACGATGTCATATGGGTTTGTCAATATGAATTTTAAAAAATGGATAACAGGAAACAACTACAATGGCTAAAAATTATAATTACATGCCACAATAAAGGAAAAACACAAACAAGACAAACGTAGACAATGATTGGAACTCAGGACAGCCGGACTTTGTACCGGCATCAGCAAAAACCAGCGGTAGGGTTAAACCGATTTATGATATAAATCGGTTTATCTGGCCAGTTTATCTGTCTCGTTTCCCGTGAAAAGGCATGATTAATTACATTTTGACTTTCATTTGATCTTGACCTGTGACTATGACGTCAAATTACTCTTTTAAGTGTCGCCTGTCCAGACCTGAATTATTTCTTTTGACTTTCGCTTGAGATATATAATACCTTGTGTAAATAGAGGGTTTATAGTCTGACCTGTTTGTTTTTAAAATGTTTATGTCGATGTAGCTATTTTACAAAGTTTCTGGACTGAACATCACCGACCAGAAAGGAGCTTGAATTCATAGCAAAGTTGATGAAATCTATTAAGATGCCACAAAGAAAAAGACGAAAATCAACTGTTCGAGCTTGAAAATCAAAACCATTGCATATATGACTCTTCATCTTTCAAATGGAGCATTTAAAAGAATGCGTCGTGTAGCAGTGTCTGTCTACCTTAATTGACAGAGACCCGGTGATACTTTCTATATATTGGTAAAATGGGATGCGCATTTTTTATGGTTGGTATTTTCAGCTTATAGTTTGGATTTGGGGTATGTTTTTAAATGCATATCTATTTGGATAGTATTTGTATGACATTCCAGGATCAGAATTTCCACATCAGTCTGTATTATATATCAACTTATTTTCACTGACTGACAAAGCGGTGATTGTGTTTCCATATGGCGGATTTCCTGGCTCAATAACGTATTATATTTGCAATTCTTCAATGAACATACCAATATTCCTCAAGTAACACCTATAACAGCTCCTTCAAAACTCCTGTCTTTTCTTTGTCAATCAACCAATCAAGATTCTATAGAATTCTATTGTATACCAATTTGTCATTAATGGAGTATCAAGGTAGACCCCTTCAGGCAGTACAAATTGGTATACAATAGAATTTCTATAGAATCTTGATTAGTTGATTGGCAAATAAAAGACAGGAGTTTAGAAGGACTTGCTATATGTGTTACTTTATGAATATTGGTATGTTCATTGAAGAATTGCAAATAAAATACGTTAAAGAGCCAGGAAACCCGCCATAAAACAAAGTTGATCATGACCTGTATCTGATGTTCTGCAGTGAGCATATTTCTTGATACATTTTTGTGAATCAGTGTTTATTTTGGTATATGTATATGCTTTGTACAGTTAAACCTGTCTAAACCGAACCCCTCTGGGACTGAAGATTTTGTTCGGTTTAGACAGGTGTTCGGTTTACACAGGTTCAAAATATAAAGAAATTGATAGAAAGGGTTTTCACATTGTGTTTGGTTTGGACAGCTTTTCGGTTTAGTCAGGGTTCGGTTTAGACAGGTTTCACTGTAATAGATTCGGATTGTACTTTTATCTTTTGTTCTTGTAATCGGGTTTCTATTTTTGTAAATGCACATCCCTTTCAAAATTACACCAAGTATAACTCCCTAGAACAGCCATGATAGTAACCTCCCCGGAACAGACGTGACTGCAAGTATTCTTTATTACAGATGGATGACATAAGTAATGTTAAATGTCATAACAAGTTCTGATTCCTTCAAGAATTCATGTTAACATGTCTATTCTATTTCTCACGGTTTGTATCGGTTAAATGGGTGATGAGATTTGATGATCGGTAAATATTCTTTAGCAGTATTGGTAAAGCTGGTTCTAATACGGGATTTTTTAATCGTGTACACTCCGGAAAAAAATTATATTGTTATACGCAAAATTCAATACATCTATACAGTGAGAGGGACTCATTGTTGAGCTAAGGGTGAATTATTTTAAATTTATTTGTAGCGCTTCAGATCAGTTGTTTTTCGTCAATTAGAATTTAGTTAAATAATTGTCGTGTAGGACAAATTATAAGTACACTTCAGTTTCATAAATAGTTTGTTTCAGGTGGTATCATTGAAATAAAATATATAGTTATCTTTCTTACTTCTATTTGAGGAGATCGTTTCCGCCTTAGTTCCTATCTCGAAATTCCCGTATTATTGTGAATTTATATCCAGCATACTGTGTAACTTCTGTTGAATTTTGTTCTTCTGGGTATTTATCATTTTCATAATTTAAGAATAAAAAATAAAATAAGAATAAATAAGAAATAACTGAAACACTTACTTCAGCTTCGTACCTAGATCTTTTATTGTATATTGACGAAGATGGACGTTTGAAATTTAAGCTATATGACAAGCGTGATGATTTTAATTTCCCCATTGTGAACTTTCCCTTTCTTAGCAGCAATATACCTACCTCTCCAGCCTATAGAGTGTACATTTCACAGTTGATTCGTTACTGTCGAGCTTGTAGTTTGTACAGTGATTTTTTGAACAGAGCAAAAACACTGTCCCAAAAGCTGCTTAGTCAGGGATTTGTTCAACCCTTGTTAATTTCATCCCTCAAGAAATTCTATGGCCGTCACCATAGCATCATTGAAAGATATGACGTGTCAGTATCCCAAATGAAAGTGGACATATTCAGCTAGATTCACGTCTTCCCGGATTTGACTACCGACTTTGACATTTTCCCGGATTGAATCACTCACAGTGTGACGGGTGCTGTTAACAGAGCAGGACATGCTTACCCTTCCGGAGCACCTGATGTCACTCTCAGTTTCACTGGAGTTCACACTGTGAGTGCCTTTGTTCTGAATGTTGTGGTTTCTGGTTCTGTGCTTTGTGTCTGTCTGGTGTCATTGTTTTTGTGTCTAACTTCATTGTTTTCTGTGTTCTCGTTTTTGCCCTGTCTTTGGACTTCGATTTTTGTGAATTTCACCCCTTTGTTCCTTCGGTATTCTACTGCCGTTGTTTCTGTTTGTTTCACAACTGCTATGTCATGTTCATTTTTTTTTTTGGTATTATTTTTTTTTTAAATATATAACTGCAAACTTACACTAGAGTACAAATTTTAAAATATAAATATTTGTTTCTGTAGATACTTAATGTACACTGGGCACCACCATTTGAGGGACCTTTGACAGTTCCAAAGGTAAATGAAAATAACTATATGGTATAACTAATTGACCGTCGCGAATATCAATAGAAATGTTGCGAGAGCTGAACATCGCAGAAGGATTAAACGAGTTGCAGAACTTGTTCCGCAACGAGTTAAATCCACTGCGTTGACCGATATGGGGACATTTTAATTGACATTCGGGACGGTCGATTACTTATGTTTTTTATTAAAAAGATTTTCTCCTCAGAAATCGAGATTTTAGAAGCGGATTTTTAAATGTCGTTGTGAAAAGAAAACATGGTTTTCTATTGAGTCCTATGAAAAACCCATAGTTTGATCTTCTCCTCTCGAGCTTCAAACGGAAATGAAATCCAAGTTGCAGGAATGCTGAATGGAAGATCCTTAACATAAACTTTTCATTTTCTTTTGATCTTATAACATTACGTTATCAGGGCTAAGCCTAATTTAACGTTTGGCTCCAAAGGAAAAACATCTGAAAGTACCATAGCAAATGGGACCATACTTAAACGAAATGACATATGGAAGAGCTCTTTAACAAAAATTGATCATTTTGTTTGATCAATCAAAAACATGACCGGCGACGTGAAAAATGAAAAACAAATTGAACCCCGTGTTAAAACATATTTCTATCCTTTCTATATATTGCAAATATAACAAAACACAGTCTTATAAGGCCAAGTATCCACAGCTCCGCTAGTTAGTGTCATTTTATTTTTCTTTAGAGGGGTGAAGAAACATTGCTCCAGAAATATGTAGTGCAATTACATGACTGTATAACATGTTGCAATTAATGAATATCCTACAAACACTCAAGATATTATAATCCTCATTAATCAAATGAGCCACATCATACGCCAAAGAAAATAGCCACTTAAAAACGATATTGAAATCGTGCATAAGTCTCTGTTTGAATTGAACACAATTCACAGCTAATGAGATACTCTCGATATATTTTTTATGACAGGAAGATGTTATGCCATATTTTAGAGCTTACCTGAAATTTGCCAAACTTATAAGAAATGCAGAAAACGTAAGTAAAATTACAAATGGGTGTAATTTTCATGAGTACATTTTAACGAAATTTTCGAGAAAAACATTTTAGATTTGGGGATAATGAAATTTTGAATATTCCACAGTAAGATTTATTTAATACAATCAGGCTATTACACCATGACCCCTGTATGTAATTTATATTTACCAGTAGTTGGACTTCCATTGATGGGTCATTTGACTTTAAATGATAAAAAATCTGCAAACAAAGTCTCATAATAGACAAAGTCTCATTGGAAATACTCAATTTTGATATGCATTGATTTTTCATCCACTATATGTATCGGCACAAAAATGCACTCTCTCTTTTTTCCCTTTTGTTTTGTCTTTCTGAATAAGATCAATGCTTGAGAAGTTGTTCTAAATTTACAGTAAAGTCGGAATTTAGTTTTTTGATAAATCAAAATTAATTCGATTACCTATGTTGGGGCAAGCAATTTAATATTTTGTAACTATGAATTGCAAGTACTTGATAGGGGATATCGACAAGACACTCTGCTTGAATCTGTAAAATTAGCTTTGAGATCTAGTTACCTGAAAATTTTACACACAAACTGACCTCTTACTGATACTGAAATATATGATGATTCTTGACCAAACCCTTCGGGAAGTTTTTAGTTTTATTTTTCTTTCGTAGTGCGACAGTGTTTTACCTGCCGACTAGGCTCCTTGAGCTAGCCGGCAGTTTAACAGCGGACACCCCTTGACCAATCATTCAAAATTACGTATTGTCACTTTCTCTCCTTTCAAGATTGTGGTCATTGAATTAGTAATCTACCTGCATTGGGTTTTATTCGTATGTTTATTATACTATTGGGAGATGGGACAGATAAAGGTGAGGTTTGGGTACCCATTGACCGGTTTGACCCTACCGATGGCTTTTGCTACTGCCGGTACCAAGTCCAGCTGTCCCGAGTTCCTATCGGTGTTTTCGTTTGTATTTTGTCTTGTTTTTTTATTTTTCCGTGTAGTTACCTGACAGATTGTGGCATGTGACTGTAATTTTCAGCCATTGTAGATGTTTCCTTTTATCCCCTTTGTTACATGAAATAAAACTAATTGTCATGGTAGGTACAAACGAAGGGTTTCATTTTATAAATATGGTTTTTAGCTCACCTGGCTATGCCAGGGTGAGCTTTTGCCATCACTTGGCGTCCATCGTCCGTCCGTCCGTCCGTCGTAAACTTTTTTCAAAAATCTTCTCCCCTGAAACCACTGAGCCAATTTAATCCAAACTTGGCCTGGGTCATCACCTGGGTATGTAGTTTAAAAAATGTGTTCGGTTAGTCTGAGGACCAAACAATATGGCCGCTGTTATTAAAAATAGAACATAGGGGTAAATTGCTGTTTTTTGTAAATAACTCAAAAACCCTTGCAGATATCAAAAATCTGTTATAGTTAAAATTGTTCAGAGTGACGAGATCTATCTACCCTGCAATTTTGAAGAAAATCGGAAAACCCGTCTCAGAGTTACAGCCCTTTTTCCGTAAAATTTTCAAAATTTATGCATTTTTTATTTTTTATTTCAAAAACTTTAACAGATAGAGGTAAAGTGTAAATTGCAAAAATGTTCAGCATATCAAGATCTACATACTCTGAAATTTTGAAGAAAATCCTACAGCCTGTGTTGTAGTTATTGACTCTTTTTCACACAAAAAAAAATTTTCAATGCCATATGGTTATGGGTTATTTCCCTTTAAATTTTGTTTTCAAATCTTCTTTGGTTTATTTTTCTCTTTTAAGTTTTAGAGAAATTCCCTGCTATCAGTTTATTAAAAATAATTATTTGTTACATAATCAAGAGCAAAAAAGTGCTTTTGTACAAATTTTTACATTTTTTGCAAAAATACTTTCATAATCTATACTTATTTCACAAATTAATAATAATTGTATATATAAGTATATTGTGTTGAGTTGTAAGTCTTGATTGCCCACCATGCATACATCCCTCCCAGGTAAATATTGAAGTAGCATCTTAACTTCATTGCCTGCATACGTGTACAATGACCTGCATGGCTATGCCATGGTGATCCTCTTACCATCACTGTTTAGTGGTCCGTCCATTGTAAACTTTTTTCTTTCAAACATCTTCTTCTCTGAAACCGCAGGGCCAATTGGAACCAAACTTGGGAACAATGGTCCTTAGGTGGCCCTTTTAAAAAAAATGTCTGGCAAGTCCGTATCATATCAAAGATGGCTGCCAGCAGGGAACGCGATTTAACATTGGACCCTATGGGAAAGCATTCAAAGATCTTCTTTTAAACCACTGCGCCAATTGGAACCAAACTTGGTCACAATAGTNCTTCGGTGGTCCCCTTTAAAAATTTTGTCCGGCAAGTCTGCACGTCATCCAAGATGGCCGCCAGCGGGGAACTTTGTCCAAAATTGGACAATATTGCAAAAATCTTCTCCTCTGAAAATACTGGACCAATTGGAACCAAACTTAGTCACAATGGTCCTTAGGTGGCCCTTTTAAAAAATGTATTCAGCAAGTCCACATCATATCCCAGATGGCCACCAGGAGGGAAAGTGTTTTTAACAATGGACCCTATAGGGAAACATATTCAGAGATCTTCTCCTCTGAAAGTACATGGCCAATTGGAATCATACTTAGTCACAATGGTCCTTATTTGGTCTCCTTCATAAAATGTGTCTGGCATGTCCGCATAGCATCCAAGATGGCAGTCAGCGGGGAACATTGTTTAACCTTGGACCCCATGGGAAATCATTTAAAAGATCTCCTCTGAAAATACTATGCCAATTGGAACCAAAGTGAGACATGGTCTTCTTCAAGAAAGGTGACAGTCGGTCTACGCCCCATCAAAAATAGCTGCCAGTGGGGAACGTAGTTTAATTTTGGATCATATAACATCAGCAAACTTCAAAATGAGACCCTCAAACAGTCAATAAACAAATTGGAGAATGAGAACCTTAAACGTTGTGATTATTTTGACTTATTGTGTCAGCCATGACCCAGATGAGCGATACAGGCTCTTGAGAGCCTCTTATTACAGAGTGCAAAACATGCAACATTAGACAGAATTAAATTACCAAAGATGTATTCGTATGGAACATTTAATAGCAAATTTCCTCTAAAAGTGAAATGTTTGATTTCGTCCTTATTTTGTTAGGTCTTTAAATTGAATCTCAAGAAAAAAGCAATAACTTTAAAAACTGAAGCTGCAGATATTGGGGTTCTGCAGGTGAATATTTCGACAACTTGTATCTCTTCAGATAAAATCAAATACTTGCATTCAAACGATACATGAAAATGTTATTTAATAATAGGTTATCAATGAAAGGATATGGAGTAAATGCAAATGAGATAAAGTCTCAACAAAAACATAATTAAAAAAGCAATGGAACAACGCTTTTATTGTTGTTCTTCATCTTGAAGTCATCATGAGGCCTTCAACAATGAGCTTTGCTCAAACCTGCTAATAAGTTCAAATCGGCCCCTATCACCTAAACAACGAATGAACTTAATGACCTAAACGTTAAGAATATCTGGCACGGAAAAGGGGAGTACTGCGTAGTAGCTGTGTAACTAAATTAAATAATACTTTTTTTAGTAATTTTCCGTCTGATACCGTAAATATACATGCGTACACACGTTGATGATTTTTTGCTGATGTTGTGGAGATACAAGTAATAGGATCAATATCAACAACTGCTTACAAATGTACTATAATTTCAGATAACTGTACGTTTGAAACCAGGGGATGTATTGGCAATGAATAACCGGAAAAACTTGCACGGTAGAAAGGAGTTTTCATTAAACGGAGGTGAAAGATTTTTACAGGTACAGTAGTTTAATTTCTTCAAATTTATGTTACTCCATGATTTTCTCTTCCATAAATATGTTTATTTATGTTAGTTATTACATGCATATGTTATTAAATATATTTCCCTTTACTCACAATCATTTTTTTAATTTCCAATCGTTATTACAACACAACAGTTTTCCCGGCAAAAATATATGTTGCATTTAATGTGAAGTCGTTATATGAAATGCATTATATTGACCAAAGAACAAGGAAGCGAACAGTATTCCAACATTTGTGTTTATTCAACAGAAACAAACATGAGAAACTACAGGACATGTCAACATGAACTTAAGGCCTGAGTGGTCTGGTGATTTAGGTATTTAGTTTACCTTTATAACCTCTGTAGCCTATCACAACTGCGTTGTTTCAAATTCAGAAAAAAAATGTTGCTTGCGACTTGCAACTACATGAAAAGGTATGTCAGTAACCTGCCCAAGGTCGATAATTCTATCCGAGTACCCCGGCTTCTTCAACCACTAAATACGATCTCCACGGTATAGCTAAAATGCTGCTGAAAAAGGCGGGAAACAAACAAACTATTCTACATGAACTCCATAAGGACTTAGACCGGGTTTGTCGACGGGCAAGCGAGTAGGATATGAATATGAGGAATGATATGTCTAAAGTTAAATCGCAGTCAGTTTTTGTTTTTGTAAATAGCCAATTATATTTTCAGGGATGTTACATCACGTTTGATGACTTTAGAAGTCAACTTAAAGTATTGTCCAACCAGACAGGATACAAGACGCCAATAAAAAGTGCTGGGAACCTTTTATGACCTTTAAATCATTAATATCGAGTTATCCACGAACAAATCTTAATGATCAATAATAAACATTTATATCATTCATAGTGAGTGTTTGACGAACGCCTGTATGTATCATATAAAGTGAGTGATCCAAAGAAAACTATTTAGATTTCCCTCATATTGATTGGTCAATGAACAGTTATGATATCACACAAAGCAGGTGATCTAAAAGCTATTATTGTTTCGTTAACGGTGAATGATCTTCATGACATGAAGTAAGTTTCCTATATTATTGTATCATTAATAGTGAGAGATCATTGCCAGTCTGTGTATTTCATGATGATTTCAGTGAGTTATGGAGTCGGGAATTGCATAACATGACGTCTGTGATCTATAAACAATAATAATTTCATTGATAGTGACTGATCCACGAACCTTGCTCTATATAACGTATAATGAATGATAGATTAACAATTATTTTAAGTTAATAAGTTATAATTCAAGAACGGATATTTGATGGAGCCAGTCTTGATTTTACAGTCAAAAATATTCATTTAAAGGCTCTAAAACGCTTTGCCAGTAAACTGCATTTTATCACGTCAAATCTACAATTGACGTCCTTGAATATCAAATTAATTGTTTTTCTAAAAAAAATGTCATTAATATTGAGTGATCAATTAACATTTTTATATAAGGACTCAAAATCATTCAACATCCAAATACAACAGAAGATACAACTACCACTTAACAGTTTATACGCTACAACATTCAGCCTAATATTGTGATTGTCGAAAAGACTAAGAAAAACAGTCATAACATATAAACAACCTGATGGCACTCATCGAGTCAATGAGAAACCTCGGTCGGTTTTCTTCCTTTACTAAGTTAGTTATAGATGGTTAAAGTGGAGATATTTTTTTTTTAATTTCAATATCAAAAGATTCTATTGGTATGTTATTTTTAATTATCTCCACTTAACCCTATTAACTAAATACATAAAATACCGAAGTTGCATAGAAAATCAGTAAATTTCTATTGCAGGGAGATAACCGACCCAGGTTTTCTCATTGTAAGGTAAGAAAACTTGGCATAATAAATAACTAAATACCGAAGTTACTGTGAATATAATTTCTTCATATGCGCATTTCGACAACTTATGTCTGTTCAGTGCAGATAAAATCTAAACGTTTGGAATACCATAAAGATGTTTAAAAACTGATAGAGAACAAATTACCAATATGATCTAAATATAAAGGCAAAATCAGCTAAGGACAGAGCTTTGCAGGAGGGAGATACTCCTTAGTTTTCAACAAAATTTACAAAACTTTAGATATTGTAAGGTTCTAAATAGAATCGGCTTTCGTGTCAGCACCGAAGTACTGACTACTGGGCTGGTAAATACCCTCGAGGACTAACAGTCCAACAGCAGTGACATCGACCCAGTGGTAACAAATAACTAAATACCGAAGTTACTGTGAATTTAAAAGTACTCAGTGCAGATAAAATCTAAACGTTTAGAAGACCGATGTTTAAAAACTGATAGAGAACAACACAAAAACAATGAAAGGATATGAATTAAATGCACAGGAGACAACAGGTCTGATTTGAAAATTAGTAGTCAGAATATCATTTGAAATTACAAAAAACAATAAAATCAGGCTGTCAAGTGTCCTATATTTTCCTATTTTTTCCTATATTTGAGAAACCTCCTATATTTTCCTGTATTAGACCATTTTATCCTATAATTTCCTATATTTGAACCTAGAATGTTATATTTTGTTCTTTGCAATCAATATGCAAGTGTAAAATTGGTTATTTTTTATAATTTTGTCTATGCTATTTTAAAAAATTTTCGCACGAAAGCGTGCACAAAGATTTTCAAAACTCAACTTTCAAAAGATTTGGATGTCATTCGATATTGTAATTAAATTTATCTGTTTTCCACTTCAAGCAAAAGTGAAATTCCTTTTTACATCCCAATCACAAAATTTTCATACTAGTATATGATTCTTTGCTTGCAGTTGGCAAAATTGTAGAAAAATTGAAGATTGTGTTCCTATTTTTCTCCTATTTTGATTCTGATTTTCCTATATTTCTAAAGTTTTCCTATATAGGAATGACTAAAGGTGGCTTGACAGCCTGTAAAATAGAAACCAAATTGAAAGTATGAAAGTGTATTCATATGATATATTTTCTCATGAACATGTACACCACAACTGAAATAAAAAGCATGAAGCATTCCATCCCTTTCCAAATAGGTTATTTTGCTGCTGACATACAGCAGATCTGCAGCAAACAAAATTGTTAGCATGTGCAAATGGGCACTTTTGTCGCCTGAGCTACAGATGAACCTTTTCTTGCTTGACAAGTGAACCTTTGTCATTTGGTAAACAAAATGATATGAAGTGCGCAACTTGAACGTGTGAGAAAAATGCAATCTTTTTACCGTGAATGTTTAGTTACAATCTGAAACTATCAAAGTGTTGTATTTTATCAAATGAGCGATTTTGGCCCGGTGGACCTCTAAATCAAGTATATAATGCACAACTACACCGTGTGAATTAAAACCCTGAAAGTTATGTTGGAATCTAACTAACATATCCTGAAAGTTTGGTTAAAATTTGACTTACAGTTTTGGTGTACTTTTGAAGTGACAAACCTGATTAACAAATAAGCTATTTTTGGCTCAGTGTACACCTTAAATCTCTAAAACCTTTTGATCAGGTGAACAACATATCCAGAAATTTTGTTTAAATAGGATTTTTTAAGGTTTGAGGGACGGTGCCGGACGACGCATGGTGATGCCTACGTGTCGATCCTGCTTAAAGCAGCGACACAAAAAGAATAGATTAACGAGGCTCTGTACAACGTGGAACAATTCAGAAACTGAGGCATATAACAGTATAAACAAAATTATTAACGAAGGGAAACGAACACAAGAAATTGTCTAAAACAATGCAATGAGGCAGGGTTTGGGGTAGAAGAGGAAAATAGGGTTTTTATGTTTACTTTAATCCCATGCACATCTCAATGGTCTAAGGTTAAAAATACAAAAATACCAAAGTTGCATAAAACAGTAAATTTCGTTGTGCTGTACACGTGTTTTTTCAGGAGTAACCTCTCATCAGCTGCATTCAAATCAAATAATATGGAAAGTCATAATCCAAATAGAAGTACTGAATTCCAAAAATGTCGAAATATGAATCCATATGAATCCATATCCATTACCAAGGACATCTACCGAGTGCCATACACGGAATGAAGCCTCAGTATTTTATGTGGTTGGAATTTTGATAAAAACAGTAAGTTTCTACGACAAGCAAGGTAAAATTTTCATGTCAGACAAGTTTGACTAATGGACCTGTGAATACCCTCGGAGACCTCTGGTCCACCAGCAGTGGCATCGGCGATACTCAATATCACATCAACATCCTAAGTCTAAATACCGTTTTTGTGGAATGTTAGGAAACATGACGGACAAGGGTAAAATTATATGTTCATATCTTGTAGCTTCGTTGAGTAAGATTAGCATAGGTTCCTCCCCTCAAATGAAATAATTTTCCCTGTTTTCACCAGAATCACTTCTAGGAAAATCGGATGTTTCACCTGGATGGAAGTTTTTGATAATTTATTGAAAGGTTATCAACATTGTTGAAAAGCACACTATTCTCAATTTACTTTTTTTATTAATTTCCATGGACATAAGAGAGCTAAAACCTTTCAACTAGTAGTCATCAATACAACTGTAAAAACACTGACGTCATTTAATCTCAAAATTTGTGCTTCATTATTTCACTGCTTCAATGCGTAAAAAGTATGGCAATATCTCACAAAGCCTTTAACCAAAGATAAACAAATTAAATGTTTAGTCATACTGAGCTACAACTGACATGAGTGTGGCTTTGGATGACATCTAGCAATGAATTGCGCTCAAACCGGTGCTTGGGCCGTCATGAGCTTGCTATACGATATGGTTAAAGCTCATTTCTGAAGTCCTCTTGGTGACTTCAAGATGGAAAACAACAATAAAAGCGTTGTTAATTTGCTTTTTTTTACCATGTACTTGTAGAGACTTTGTCTCATGTGCATTTACTCCATATTCCTTTACTGAATTAAATTTAATGATCAAAATAATTACTCTATAGTGACAGAAATATCGAAAATTTACAAATTTGTTGATGGAATCAAAACAAATGTCATATTATATTCCCTATCCGTACAAAGCTTGCGATAATACTTTAGATTTCTATCATTAACCATGGCAGGGATACCCGAAACTAAGTATTTCTTAAAAAGAACCACCATACAGTATTGTGATCATGTTGGGTTCTAACTATCATGATCGTGGTTTCATAGAAGAATAAACTTGCATGCTTTTTTTCCTATAAGGTCCAAATGTTAAATGAGGGTAATTTACAATTACAGAAATGTATTGTAATCAAAATTAAAGGACAAAAATTGCAAAACTACCGGAAAATAAAACCCGTAATGGTCCTACCCTGGTACAGGCATTTCAAAAGAAATAGTGGGTTAAACCGTTTTTTATTTAGTAACAAAATACCGAAGTTACTGTTAATTTAGTTTCTGCTTATGCGAATTTCGACAACTTATGTCTCTTCAGTGCATATCAAATCCCAACATTTGGAAATTCATACACCGATATATGTATAAAAGATGATAGAGAACAAATTACCAGAAAACCCAAATTCGGCTAAGGAGAGAGTTATGCAAGACGGAGATACTTCTTAGATAGATATTGCACGTTTCCAAGTAAAATCGGTTTTCGGGCCAGCAACGCAGTACTGGCCACCAGGTTGGTGATTACCCTTCGGGACTAACAGTCCACCAGCAGATGCATCGGCCCAGTAGCAGTAAATAACAATATACCGAAGTTACTGTAAATTTACATATACGCATTTCGACCAAATTATGTTATCCTCTGGAAGCCATTTTCAATAAGTTAGATAGTGTTTTTTTTAAATGGTGATCACCCAAAGACTGTTGTAGACTGTTGTAGCCAAGCCTATTTCCAATTAGCACAGCCTTTTCAGATGAGATCTTTGAATGTATTTACTGAATCAGTATTCAGACTTGTCTGACATGAAAATTGGCTTTTGTTTTATAAAAATTTACTGTTTTTATCAAAATTCTAATCTCTCAAAAATACTGAGGCTTCATTCCGTTTATTGCACTCGGTGGATGTCCTTGGAACTGGATTTGGCTTCCTGTTTTGATATTTTTGGCGATGTGTTCTTATTTCTAACTAACCGGTATATTTGGATTATGGCTTCCCATATCATTTGATTTATAATGCTGCAAATGAGAGGTTCATCGATACATTTGGAAATCCATACATCCACATAAGGGTAAAAGCTGATAACGAACAAATCAAAAATGGGGTGTAAATAGGAAAGCTAAAATCAACTAAGGACATGCTCTGCAAGAGGGAAATACTCCTTAGTTTTAAACAAAAATTTTCTTTAAATTAGATAATTATAAATTTTCAGATAAAATCGGCTTTTTGAGCCAGGGGAGTTCCTTTACGTGGTAATCTTTGGAAAGGGAAAAGGTATAGACGAAATTCACGATTATATTCCTTCATGCCCATCTGCATAAAGTTTTCTATCCTGTGAAAAGTTTCATCCAAATCCCTCAATTAGTTTAAGAGAAGCTGTGCTTACAAAAAGTGTGGATATGAAGACGGAAGGATAAAACAGACAGGGTGATCATTATATACCTCTAAGCTTGGTTTGTCGGAGGTATAAATATGTACAACTCTGGTAGCTATCTTGAAGGGGGTACGGAAATTCTAGACACCATCAAAAGTCTATTGTTTACAAGGTCCATCCCATAAAAAATTTTGAATGTGTTGTTAAACTATGTTTTCCTCAAAAAGGCTTTGTGGCACATTTTAAAACAAATCCATCCAAGGCTTACATATAGGCTAGAAATATTGTGACAAAGTTCGGTTCCAATTTGCCAAAAAGTTCCAGAGGAGATATTTGAACAAATTCGCCATAGGGTGCAATGTTAAACTATGTTCCCTACTGGCGGCCATCTAAGATGAGATGGGGACATGTCCGATACTTTTTAAAAGGGGTCCAAATAAGATAAGGACAATTAAGACAATTATGATTCCAATGGGGCGAGTAGTTTCAGAGGACGCGATCCTTCAATTCATTTCCCCATATGGTCAACTGTTAAACTATATCCCCCACTGGCAGCCCATTTGGATGAGATTCGGAGAAGCCAACACGTGTTTTAAAGGGGGCCAACTGAGAATCACGGTATGGTTCTAATGGGTCAAGTAATGCCACCTCTGATAGGAGAAGATCTTTTAATATGTTTCCACATAGAGCCCAATGTAAACTAAGTTCTCTGCTTTCGGTCATCTTGGACTTATTGATTGATAAGTTAGAGTTTAACATGCAGCTATATGAGGACAAGAATAAGTTAATCAATCCAAAAAAATAGACAAGAAAGAAACAAAAATGAAGGGACAACGGGGACAACGAGTTTTGATTGCAACTGAAAAATTAAGCCTTCTATACGAGCCCTAGTGATCGGCCATCTTTGATAAAGTGCAGATTCGCTAGACATAATTTTGAAAGGGGACCACCAAAGGACTGTTCTGACCATGTTTAGTTCTAATTTGGCCCTGTGACTTTAGAGAAGAACATTTAATGCTTTCACATATGGCCCAATGTTTGAAAACATGATGCAGACATATTTTTAAAGGGGCCAATTAAGGACTATTATGACCAAGTTTGGTTCAAATAGGATAAGTATTTTCAGAGTAGAAGTTCCTTGAATATATGGTTAAATTTTTTACTGCTAATGGTCTTCTTGGATGAGGCGCGAACTAGTCTGACACATATTTTGAAGGGGATAACCCAAGAACTATTGTGACCAAGTTTATTGGCCTAGCTGTTTCAGTGCAGAAGATCTTTGAAAGAAAAGTTTACGAAGGACAGACGAGGGACAACAGACGACAGACCCAAAGGGATGGCAAAAGCTCATTCTGGCTTTAGCCAGGTGAACTAAAAAGGCACAGGTCCAAAGCCATATGAATCGAGGCATTGTACAATGAAAATCGACCTTCATTACCTAAATATCATTTTCAGTAACTTCGGTATTGAGTTATTTCTACCACTTTGTTATTGAAATACTGATCTAATCAGAATAAAACAAATTAATATATGTTTAATGGATACCGTGTCCCCTGAAATATGGAATATATAATAACTATAAGCTAGATTGTAATATAAATGTCTTCAATTCCAAGTGATTAAATTGAATTTAAGAATTATGATTGTTCTGATGAATTCCAAATCGAAGTGGTTTTTGACAGTTTCAGGAAATGTACAAAACTGGAATTCAGATCCGGAAAAAGTCATAGTTTTCACTGACAGGGATTTCATACTGTATTTTTGTTAAGTAGATTTCTCAAATCTGAGTGGTCTTTGACAATTTCAGGAAAATTATTTAAGTTCTTCAGAATACCAAGGTTTTCATAGAAAGAATTTTGATGTGTTATGGTTCCATGATAATATTGAAAACTACCTGCCACTAAATTATAACTTCATAACTCTATCAAGGAAACAATCTCATGCTCACAGAATCCAATTCTCATGAAACACTTGCATTTCTTATCATAATCTATCCATGTTTGAGGTTTTATGACGATATCTTAACTTCTTCCTTATTAAAATCTTAACATGAATTCTAAACATAATAACTACGCAATGGAAATTAAGTCAATGACCCATGACTTCGGCATCCAAGTTGCTTCACATTGTTGCAGATCCCACCATAGGCTATCCATGAACAAAGCTTCATGATGACATCATAAAAATGTTGATAAATTCACATGGCCTTTTAAGGCCAGTTGAACTAGATAAACAACTATCTACACAAGTTATATAAAATGCTTTGTTCATAGAAAAATTCAAAGCAAAATTCTGGTATCTATTTAAAGGTCTTGCCATGAGAATTAAACAATCTTAAAAGTTTTTAGTGGACAAACAGATAAACAGACAGGCCAAAAAATATATGTTCCAAATCTTCAATTCTAGGGGAACTAGAAGTTGGAGCAGTCGCAAACGACAATTTATCCCCTTGCCAACTGTCAAGAAATAATAATCCTAATGTAATCTAAAAATGTATGAAATCGAATGTAAATAACTTGAAATTGAGATCATTGATGTGTAACCTGTAGTATCTCAGATATAAACATTAATTGAAACTTTAACCCAAGTCCGTCAAGTGTAAAATGTAGGTCAAAGTGACCCAATTATCATCTAAAGCTGCAAGACTCTAAAAGATGCATCCACTGACCACATATGAATCATGTGACACATAGTTTATATTAACACAAACTTTAACCTGAGTCATTGAATATTTTACGAAAGGATACGGAATAAATGAATATGAGACCATAACACATATGTTAACTCCAACTGCAATAATTTTAATGAGCTATATGGCCATTTTGGAAATTTATTCTTCATCAGCAGCACTAGAACCCAAACAAAGGAAATCCATAATTTCAAAAATGTTTAAATGCATAAAACCAAACGAAATCCGAATAATCAGTAATATCAAATATAGCTAAGGACATAACTATGAAGCATAACATGCAGGTCAGGGTGATCCAATTATCATCTAAAGCAGCATCACTCTCAAAGACACATTCACTAAGCAAAGATGAGTACTTCCTCAGATATGAACCTTAACAAAAACTTTAAACGGAGTCATTGGAGCATAAAATGTAGGTCAAAGTGACCAAATTGTCATCTGAAGCAGCATCACTCACCAAGAGGCATCCACTTGCCAAAGATTATTTATGTGCCACATGTAGTTTCTCAGATATGAACCTTAACGCAAACTTTAACCTGAGTCATTGAAGCATAAAATGTAGGTCAGAGTGACCCAATTATCATCTGAAGCAGCATCACTCTCCCAGAGGCATCCGATGACCAAAGATGATTGATGTGCCGTATGTAGTTTCTCAGATATAAACCTTAAGACAAACTTTAACCGGTGTCATTGAAGCTTGAAATGTAAGTCAGAGTGACACCATCTGAAGAAGCATCACTCTCCAAGACACATCCACTGACCAAAGATGACTGATTTGCCACATGTAGTTTCTTAGAAATGAACCTTAACACAAACTTTAACCAGAGTCATTGAAACATAAAATGTAGGTCAGAGTGACCAAATTATCATCTGAAGCCGCATCACTATCCAAGACACATCAGTTCACCTAAGATGATTGATGTGCCACATGTAGTTTCTCAAATATGAACCTTAACACAAACTCTTACCAGAGTCATTGAAGCATTGAAGTCAGAGTCAGAGTGACCCAATCATCATCTGATGCAGCATCACTCTCCAAGACACATCAGTTGACCAAAGATGATTGATGTGGCACATGTAGTTTCTCAGATATGAACCTTAACGCAAACTTAAACCTGAGGTGGGACGAATTGACAGATGGAAGGACAGACAGATGGACGAGATGCAACATCCGCTCCCCAACTCTGTTGGGCGAGGGGATAATAAAAAACTGCAACAACATCAGACTTCAAATATTATTATTGTGGACTTACTTATCTTATAAATGAAAAATGCATTGTATAATCCCTTGATAAATATGTACCAACCACAGAGCAAAATGATAGAAACCCATTAATATGTTAACATTAATAAATATTTTACAGCCAAATATATTAAAATAAATAATTCAGCTTTTTTTGCCCTTTTGCAAAAGACAGGAACAAAATATCCAAACCAATTTTGGATTTTGCTGCAACTTAGGCCACATCAAAGTTATAAGTAGATTCTCATTTGGGGTTATAAAAAATAACAGGGTGGTTAGAAGGCTGTTATATTTTATTTCCAAGCCCCCTCCCCCATTCAATTAATTTTTAAATAAAAAAAGATTCTGAAAAAAGGGTATTTTGAGTAATTTTGCCGTAAATGGTACTATTTATGTAAAACAACATATTTCCTTTTATGGAGAAGACTTCGTCCAGAAATCTAAAATAAAGTATAACTGAAATGGTAGTTTTGAAAAAAAAAATTAGGGATGGACACATTTTTGGTGGTGGGGAGTGGGGTTGGGAATTTACTTAATAACTTGATTTACTAATTTACTAAATAACTTGGTATAGCCTTGTGCATGCCATGGTCAATTTTCAGAAAGACTGGTTATGTCAAGTTATTGACTGGATCAAAGTGTCTACAGATGGCAAAGACCATATAATTATACAAACTCAAAATTTTGTTTGTCGTCACTATAAAATTTAGAAGACATTTTCGTTGTACAACTAGGACAGTGACTGAAAAATTCCCTTTTTTGGTCAATTTTGTGTCAAATGGTGACTGGAATTTTAATTAAAATTTGGTGATTGGAATGACTCATCCTTGGCATGACCTTGCCATTGTGTAGTGTATAAATAATGAAAGGATGTGCAGTAAATTCACATAATACAAAGTCTCCACAAATACATGGCAGAACCAAGCAAAGTAACAATACTTTTATTGTTGTTCTTAATCTTGAAGTCACCATGAGGCCTTCAACAATGAGCTTTGCCCATACCTTATAGCCAGTTCAAGATGGCCCCAAGTACTAGTGTGAGCAGAATTCATTGCTAATTGATAAATAATGCTACATCCACTTTTTTTAGCCCATGGATGCGAGATCATCCAGAAACATAAAATTAAGGGAGTACGAGCCTCAGATTTCAGAAACATTCTATATCCTTGGGTTTTATCCATTCAAAGAGTGTTAAAATTTTTTGCACATGGATCACATGTTCTTGGTCATAAGTCACTTTAAAATACATAAAATAGACTGTGTATAAAATTTAATCAACTTCCAATTATAATTTCATATATTTAAAGGCCTATAAACATATTATGCAAATTGAAGGAAAACTCTCGAGATCTGATTCCTGCCAAAATTTTGACGTCTTATATCTCAAAAATTCCTACATGGATTTTCAAAATTTTTTGCTCATGTTGTTCCATTAGTAGTGCTCTTCAAGACAAAAGGTCAGAATTTTAATTCTAATTACAAAATTTTTGACACTCGTACTCCCTATAACTGGCAATATGCTCTTTCAATCACTGTCATCCTTTGCCCCACAAAAGTACTAGTGTCCTGAGCTAGTGGTGAATTACAACAAAAAGACAAACACAGGATGTCTAACTGAAATGAACAAAAAATATATAACAACATTTATTTATATGCTGATGAGTAATATTCATCTTCCAGTTCAAACAGTTCTACAGACATTTCATCTTTCAATGTCAGAAGTGTTTTGTCATATTCACCCTGCATATTTTTATATAGTTGTGTGTTATGAGTGATAGATTCATTGACAGAAGGGAAGTCATTCAGAACTAAGAACTGTTTCAGATCGGAGACCAGCTTCATCAATGACTCGCCTGCTCTTCCCTGAAAGTAAAAAGAAAAAGTTTTGTAAAAAAATTTATTGAAATCAGATAAATAATTTTACACTGATTGTTTTGAAAAATGTTTTAAAAAGAGGTACAATATTTTTATTCTGTTGCTAATCTTGTTTCAATTGGAGATCAAAAATATAGCCCAAATCTGCCTTTGGGTGATGTCTCTATTGTACAGTAGTCCCTCCATTCTAAGACCATCCCTGCTGCAAAGAGAATGTGATCTTAAAATGGAGGCGGTCTGATTTGGGAGGTATCAAACTAAGATGGGTTCTCAAGGATGGATTTTAAATCAACTATTATAAGCATTTATGGTCGCAGTATCATAGTTTAAATTCTGTTTACTTTTCATGTTTTTTTTTTAATTATGACAAGGAAAGAACTTTCTTCTGGTTATATATACTAATTTTTTTTCTACTTTTGAATCAAATGTTTCCTTGGATTTCTGACACATCTAATTACTCCTGGGGTAAATCAATTTAGGACAAAAGATTAATCACCATCTATTGTGACTATTATTGGGGTAATTATAGGTGTTAATAAACATAACTTTTACAAAATGTAAAATGACAATTGCATTAATAATCACTATTGGGCTTGTCAATTCATGTATGGCTTGATTGTTTTTTTCAATAAAAAAAACCCCTAAAAATATGAAATAACACTTCTTAGAAATTCATTAATTTTATCTCTCACAATTGCATAATTTACTTATGCATCATCTTACTTTTCATTAAATATTGATATACTTTTTTAAGGAAAGAGAAAATTTCACTGATCATGAAAAAAAGTACATGTATTAGTAAAGTGGTCTTTATTGGGAGGCAGTACATTTATTTTAAACATGAGAAGGGTGGTCTTTGGTTGGATCAGGGTAGCGGTCTTTATTGGGAGGTCAAAATGCATTACAAGTGATTAATGCATGAGAAATGTGGACCCACATAAAGGAGGCGGTCTAATTAGGGAGGGACCTTATAATGGAGGCACTACTGTATTGAATATTGAAAAGGTCAAAAACTTATCTTATAAAAGCAAAATAAACTTTAATAAATTCATTGCGTGTCTAAATCAATATTGCAGCCTAAACATCCATTTTTCAATTGCCATGCATCACAGATATAATAGAAGAGGCCCACATGATAAATTTTATTAGTTTCAGAGAGAAAATGAAAATCTTATCATTTACAAGTCGTTGATTATCAAAGTTCTACAGTATCAAGGGTAAAACATAACAGTTCTTGCTAAAGCTTCAACTGTTATTAACCTTTCTACTGTAGATCAATTATAACCCAAGACTAGACAGGATAGATTCTATTATTGTTCAATTTTTAACGTTATACTAGTGTGGCAACATTTCTTCTTGTCTTTAGAGAAAGAACAAAACTTGAGAAATTTTCCACTGATTTATTTATTCTCTGTGTTTTTCTTTTGTCATTCAAGAAACAAATTCAAAATCTGCATCATGGAGTTTCCATTTTCTTGGATTTCATGGTTTGCTTAAAGCATAAAATGAGTTCCCACACTTTGGTGGATTTCATAGTTTGCTTAAACCATGAAATTAGTTTTAATGGAAAAGCACAGGAAATATGTTCCCAAGGAAAAGCATTTTTACCTAGATTTTTAATGAATAGAATTAGAGAGCACAAATTTAAGGTCCCACAGAATAGTAATATTCTAATATTCATGAAACCACGAACATTGATGTCTACGAATAAAGCTACTTCCACAGATTTTAAATGCTTCACTTTAAGTTGAGATACACAAAGTTGCCCTGCACAATGCAATCGGGCATTTGACAAATACAGAGTCAAATACGGGTTTGGCTTGAGTTCTTAAGCAGAACAGTCATTTGACAGGTTTTCCTTTGTGACATCATAATTGATTGGCTTCTTCACTTTGCCACGAATTAACTCCCTGTTCCTGTTAATAATGTTTATAACAGAAACTTTGTAAAATATCTCCGCTAAAAGCATGGTGACATTTACATTTTTTTTGTTGCAACCAAAAGATCACATTATAGACCACAGTCAAACTTCGATGGCTCGAACATCCAAGGTACCTCAAAAAACAGTTCCAGTAAACAGGGTGTTCGAGATATCGAGGTCGAACTGTGTTTAAACTTGAACAGAGGGACCACAAAAAGGGTTCAAGGCATCCATGGTGTTTGAGTTATTACGGGTACATCGAATTACCGGAATCCCCCAAATTTACAGGAATCCCCGTGTATTAACCGAAATCCCCCTGGAAAAGACCGAAATCCCCTATTATCGTTTGAAAACACCAATAAATAAAAAGATAACACATTATTTTACTATATAATAGTGTTTTTATAAAAAAAATATTTCTTGTATTTACACTGTAGGAGTATTTTATCAACCGACTGTTCAGGTACGTATAAAAATCAATATGGCGGACATTAAGGGAAGTAACCAAAGTACTGAACACACACTGGTTCTAAACTTTATAAGTATATAGTTGGTCACTCTGAATTATCCTGGCTTGTGACTGACAAGATAGACATCTTGGCTACATTACATAAGGGACTTTTCAAAATTAAAAAGATTAATTTGAAATATTTATGAAAAAATATAAAAATAATAAAGATAAATAAGTTGATTTAATTTATACTCTAAAAAGAGGGAAATCAAAGTACAGAGTACTGTTATTCGGTTTTCCCTGTTTAGTCGAAAAAAAGAATGTTATACTCTTTTGTCAACTTAATAAAAGGTATCTAAAGCAAATACAAAATATAAGTTCAAAGAAAATACACAGANATAAAACTTTGCATCCACTTGGTCAGCAACCCTTTGATTTTCTTGAAGTGCTATATTCAAAGTTTGTTTCTGCACAAAATTAAAACAAATCAAAGTAACTCGATTTGGGACCATACAATATATATATAACAGTTACTTTATGACCTTATTGATTTGCCACATCATCAGTGATGTTTTATGACCTTGTTAATTTGACACACACCCGTATTGTTGATTGCCCCAATAAACAATTTTACCTGTAAACACGTGTGGTACTTGTGGCTTAATTAGTCAATGAATGACCATATTTTTGCAAGTGTTTTGGTGTTTACAAATTTGTGTGTTGTGTAGTCAACAACTATATAACTTTTGATGTTTAGGGATGTTTTTAAAAAGTCTTGTGATAATTATAAAGTTCCTTTTTAACAGGTATTTATTTCATAAATTATATATTTATTTTGGAAAAAAAAAGTTTAAAAATATAAAGATGACTTTATTAACCATTATAAGCACGTATCGTTTACTCCTTTAAAACTACACAGGTACCAGTACAAATACCTTTAACCAGTTTATACTTGATTGACAGAGTTACATTTCCTGATAAAGTCGGTAATAGCTTGGTATGTCATGCAAGGAAAAAAATAAATAAAAGAAAACTGAAAAAGAAAATAAAATTATATCTTAGTTATTTATATTGAACACTAACACATATAACATAAGCTAAGCTAAAAAAAAACACAGCATAGCTAGAGTAACAACGAAGATACTCACCCAAGAATGACACTGCCAGATTGGGACTTACGTGAAGAACAGTAACATTTTTGCCCCCCGCACCAGCTTGAAATATCCTTGGTAGAATAACTAAATTCCAAATTTACTGTCAAATAAAATTGGCTGTTGATGTTTTAAATAGATGCAAAAAGGTGCCAGAAAAATTGTTCAAAATAACAAAAAAAAACCATTAATTTTCTATTATTATGCTCAAAACAATATAGGAAGTAATAAATATGTGCACACACACGCGCATGAAAAGTTAATACCTTTGTAGTGATGTAATCATCAGAGGTTAATTATGGCGGGTTTCCTGGCTCTTTAACGTATTATATTTGCAATTCTTCAATGAACATACCAATATTCCTAAAGTAACACATATAACAAGTCCTTCTAAACTCCTGTCTTTTATTTTCCAATCAACCAATCAAGATTCTATTGAAATTCTATTGTATACCAATTTGTACTGCCCGAAGGGGTTTACCTTGATACTCCAGTAATGACAAATTGGTACACAAAAGAATTCTATAGAATCTTGATTGGTTGATTGTCAAAGAAAAGATAGGAGTTTTGAAGGAGTTGTTATAGGTGTTACTTGAGCAATATTGGTATATTCATTGAAGAATTGCAAATATAATATGTTATTGAGCCAGGAAATCCGCCATAACAACCAAATATACAGAATCGTGTCCCTTGTCAAATTTTACCTGTGTCATGCCCTACAGGTAAATGTGGCGTGTGCTGCACTAATTACAGGTAGAAAAGGCACACGCCTATCTTTAAAAAAAGTCGCTTATAACACGATACAAAATACTTCACTGATATTAAATAAATGAAGGATACTGGATAAAATTTAAACGACAGATGCAGTTCATTCATGATATACGTTTCTGTGAGGGTCACACGCTGTAAAAGTGTCGTTCACCTGGACAAAATTGGAGGATCTGAAGAGATTGTATCCGGTGTTAAAAATGTTTTTATTTCGTGCAGAAGTTTGACAAAATATGACAAATTAGCCTAGACCCTTTTTTTCTGTACCCCTTTTCAGTAGCTGAGTCCGCCTGTGCTCAAACTTCGGTTTAGTACTGTCTAGGAGAAATATGATATTATTAGTCCCAGCCTATGCATAAAAAAATAACGCTAAGAGGTTGATTCTCGTAATGTCTTTGTAAGGTCTTCAACATTGTACAATGCAAGTGATACTTTAAAATGCTTATGTGTCATGGGTTCAAGTTGTCTGAAAAAAAGATATACTTATAATGTCGAAATTGTTTATACAGACAGTACTGGTATACTGTAATCCACAGAGATTAGGCTGTGTTCATCAGGCGCGGATCCAGGGAATTTGAAAAGGGGGGTTCCAATTTAGATGTGATAGAAAATTTCGCCGAGGGGAGCGAGCGCGCGAATATTTTTGGGGTATTTCTTAGTAAAAATCAGGAAATTCATTTAAAAAATACATGATTGTCCAAAAAAGGGCGTTCCAACCCCGGATCCCCACCCCTTGTATCCGCCAATGTTCAGTATACGTAAGTTAGTATTTGTACGTTTTATGACACTTTTTATTGCACTCCATAGTCTTATTTCAATACCATATGCATGGGTTTTATGTGATTCGAACACAATACCAAGACTCTGAGCATGCAGAGTTGATGAAATTAACTTTTATAATATGATCGAGTTTATGTCGAGTTTATGCCCTTTTTGATTGTTTTATTACTAAAATTGACTCTTTCTATGATTTTATACATCTGTGAGTTGCAACGATCCAGCATATTCTACCTTAAAACTTTACAGTTATATAGAAGGTAATATATTGTGCACGAAAATACGATAAATAAAATGCTCCTACATCAGATTTCGCTTGCACGTTGTTTTTTTTTTAAATAATTTGCACCAATTTCATTTTCTGCACAAAACGAGCCGTCTCCAACTCAACAATATAGCATGACATAATCAAAGTACAGAGTACTGTTATTCGGTTTTCCCTGTTTAGTCGAAAAAAAGAATGTTATACTCTTTTGTCAACTTAATAAAAGGTATCTAAAGCAAATACAAAATATAAGTTCAAAGAAAATACACAGAGAGAGAGGGGGGAGGGGGGACAATTTTGATGACAAACAGTGATATACAATGCATATTGAACTGAATTATTTTGATCTGTCATCACGCCTGGGAGTCTGTAAAACTGATGAATATTTTCCACAAAAATCTGTGCAATATATTCAAATGACGTTCTTGATAACCGTCTGGTCTGGTTAACTGACGATTTCTCAAAACAACTATGCTTACAAAATGACACGTGAAACAAGGTCAGTTCATACACGTTAAACACAATTTTTAATCATTTTCAATATTTCTAATATATTTTGGTCAATCAATCAATATATTTTGGTTTCAAATCGAAAGTATCACGAATAACGAGGACAGGAAGATTTAAAATACGAGTTGTTTTTTTTTATACCCCCCGCTTTAGCGGGTGGTATATAGTGATCATGGTGTCTGTCCGTCCGTTCGTCCGTCCGTCCTTCCGTCCGTTCGTTCGTCCGTCCGCCATAGGGTACCTACTTTGTGGCAACAACTCCTCCTAGACCACTTGATGAAATTCAATGAAACTTTAACAGAATGTTCAGTACATATTGCCATTGTTCACCTGCTATTTGAAAATTTGATTAGATTTTCTTTTCTTATTTTTTGTTGTTGTT
>MJUU01051553.1:83812-102796 GCA_002080025.1 Modiolus philippinarum | reverse complement strand
AGAAAACTTTGACAGTAAAAGTGTTACGGACGGACGGAATGACGGACGGACGGACACCACCATCACTATATACCCTCCGCTTTTATAAAGCGGGGGTATAATAAATTAAAATTTTGAAAATTTTACGGAAAAAGGCCAATAACTCCAAGACGGGTTTTCAGATTTTCTTCAAAATTGCAGGGCAGGTAGATCTTGCCATGCTGATAATTTTTGTTCGCGTCAGATTTTTGATATCTGTAACGGTTTTCGAGTTATTTGCAAAATACAGCAATTTACCCCTATGATCTATTTTTAGTAACAGCAGCCATGTTGTTTGATCCTTGGACTAATCTAACACAATTTTGAAACTGCATACCCTGGTGATGATTCAGGCCAAGTTTGGTTACAATTCGCCCAGCAGTTTTAGAGGAGAAGATTTTTGAAACTGTTGATGGACAGACGGACGACAGATGACAGATGGACGACGGACGCAAAGTGATGGCAAAATCTCACTTGGCCTTTTAGGCCAGGTGAGCTAAAAATGGCTAAAAATGAGCAATCTAGAAAAATCAAGCACAGTGCCTTACTTTTTATCACATATTTCAGGTTGGTAGGATTGATTCCTCAATTATGCTGACTTATAACAAAATCTCATTGATATGAACTAAAATATCTATTTACCTTAAACACTTTGAAAATCTACTTTCTTTGATTTGAGAAATTAAATAATTAACTAGTTCTTGTTGTTGAATCTATATGTATAAAGTGAAAACAGGCACTGGATGGATCTTTTTACCACATCTCTGTACATGTACTTACAATCTTTTCAGTTCTGCAATTAACTAAAACACACAGTAATTAAACCTGGCCAAAATATATATTGTTTTTTTTTTGTTGTTGTTTTTTTTCACTTGAAAGTACAAGAAAAATTTTATGCTTTTGTAATTATCAATGACTTACAATATTTGAGGCTCTAACTTGCATTTCATACTGATCTTGTTCTGTTTGTGTTGTCTTGGTGATCTGAGAATCTTCCTCTACCTGTGTAAAACAATTTATCAATATTAAAATTTCCCCTGATTTTCATTCCCTCCAACTACATTTTCAGCCCCTACTTTTTTGCTTTTTACTTCTATAATCATTTTTTTTTATTTCATGGACCAGTTTCTTTCAAGGAAGTGCATCATACTTTCTCCTTTTATGTTATGCCACAAATTACATGAAATAAATGGATTCTGTGCAATTAGTATCAAATCATCAGAGGAAGACAATGATATAAATACCTTACAGTGACACTGCTCTTAAGAATTTCTTACAGAATACCCTGAGTGAATCAGTGAATCAGGTGTTACTTTGAATAAGTAAAAATTCCCACCAGGGGGTAGAACGCCACTTATTTTTATACCCCCACCAAGAGAAAAAAATTAAAATATATAATTAAACTATTAGGATACAAATTCACCCACCAACAACAGAAAAAAATTCACTGGTGTTCCACCCCCCGGTGGGAATTTTAAATGGATAGTCCTGAAGGAATCAAACAAAAAATTGGAAGAGTTGAATAACACCAATGCTCCATCTGCAACTAATCATAACGAGACTCCAACAAAAATTAAGAATTACTACCAAACTCAGAGCAATATCACATAGTCTTTGCAAAACCATAAAAGACAATTTCAGGGTCATCTGAAGTATGTGATTCTGGAAATCTTACACTATAGCTGTCTTTTAATATGATTAACAAGAGAAATCATGTTAGAAATGTTTTAAGAAAGTTAATGATGCTACCATCTTTACCCTCATTGCAGCCACAAAGAAATGCTTGGGTCTTGCTTTCAGCAACTTAAATCATATGCACAACAGTTTAACTCAACTATACCAATTTTATTTTATTTTAGTTAAAACGTACACCATCATTTTTATTTTTCATTCATAGTACAATATCTTAATTCATATAAAACATGCATCGTACAACATACCGGTACATGCCAATTCAATTTTTAGGGCTATTTCCTTACATCATACAAGTCATTTTTTTATTTTCCATAATAAAGGGCTACGCCGAGCTCAGCATGATACGACCGCAGCATGTCGACCACTGAAATTTGAACAAGTGTAAACTGAAATTAATGTGGACACAGTAATTTGCTGGACACAATAAGGACCTTGACACATTAATTAAATGGACACAAACTAATGAAAATAAAAATTAGCCCTTTTAATCCCTTATTACTAGGATATTGTAAGAGCTAAGAAATTTTGTTGACTACCATCAAGAGAAATCCAAAGAAAAAACTCAGGTTGAAATCCAATGAAAAATAAAGATTTCACATATTTTGAAATATCACAATTTGGCCCCTTTGACCCTTATAGCTTGGAAACCAAAGAGAAACGCAAAATATACTGCGATATCACTGAAAGCTTACAATGAGAACAATCTAAAGATGAAAATCCAATCAAAATCTAATGAAAAATAAAGACTTCACATATTTCTAATAATTGCAATCTGACCCCTTTGACCCCTTATAGCTCAGAAACAGTAAGAGCTACATCAAATCCGTTTGCATACCTCTGAAAGCTTGCATTNTTGGCCCCTTTGACCCCTAATACCTCGGAAACGGTAAGAGCTACACCAAATCTGTTGACATACTACTGAAAGCCTACAATGTGAGGAATCTAAAGAAAAAAATCCCATTGAAATCGGATGAAAAATAGAAATTTTAGGTATTCTGCATGTTTGCAATTTTGCCCCGTTGGGCCCCTCATAGCTTGGAAAAGAAACAAGTTATCAAAAATCTAATGGTGCAGCGCTATGTTAGTTTTTCATAAGGAATCCAATGCAAAAAACTGCATCAAAATCGGACTAATAATAAAAAAATTAAAATTTTTGAAATTTGCCCCTTTTGGGCCCCATTTATCTCGTGAACGGTACATGCCACGTGAAATCCGTTGCCAAACTACAGATTGGAAATTTCCTCAGGAGGACACTGAAAGAAACCCCATCAAAATCCGATAAATAATAAAGATTCTACAGTCAAATATACGAAAACATCAAATTTAACCCTTTTTGGCCCCTTTTTTAAAAACGGGTGGGGCCACAATGACCAAAACTAAGCCAAGCCTTCCTTTTATGCCAAGGAACATTGTGTTAAAAATTCATACGGATTGGTCAACTGAAACTAAAGTTATTGACCAAAAACAAAAGTGTCTACAGACAACGACGACAACGACGACGACAACGATGACGACGACGACAGCACCATACCATTATACGACCGCAAAAATTTTTGCGGTCGTATAAAAAGTACAATGACTCCGCCCTTATCATGTTTAGGAACCCCTATATGTACGATCATGGGAAATAACTAGATGTGTCTGAAATCAAGTCAATATCTCAAGAGGTCTTTAAAAATTGCAAGAAAACTGTTTGGACTAGTGCATGATAAGGGTCCCCTTTTACAAGTCAAACATGTAATAAGTCAAAATCTTTAAAAGAAAAGAGTCTTGTAAATAAAAATAATGATAAAACATAGTTTCCTGAAGGATCTAAAACATAGATAACATTTCTATATTTGGATATGTAGTGCAACTCGTTTGGAAAATATCAGCCTAAGAATGACCCAAAAATGGTGAAAATTGAAGAAAATGAGTGGCCACACTAATTTTTCCATAATTTCAGAACTGCACTATAGTTTTAATTTTAATTTTTATCAAATATAAAGACTCTCATAATGTAGAGAAATTTCTGCAGATTATTTTGATATATAGAACATGGGTGCTGAATGAGATAGATCTTACATATTTCTCATTTGATAAAGAGTGACAGTGTCTAATTAAAATAACAATTTAATAATACACTTTTTAGAATATATATAAAAAATATATTCAAATGATTTGAAAGAATATTTTGCAATTAATTCATTGAAAAAGATGTCTGTTTATTGAGAATAATTTCAAAATTTAAGTAAATATGATTTTCTTGTCATAAACATCATAACAAAGTTGAACTTATCAAATTTCCGAAACGGAGCTGTCCCATACGTAATATGATTTTCCATTAAATCAATTAAAGAAGAGATAGCATTCTGTTGCTCATTTTGTAGTGCATTACCAAGCCTACAAGAAAACACACAGAACTTGACCAATAATTATGTACACAAAAAAATAATTCTCTACCAATGCCTTTCCAAAACGTCCCAAACGTAAGATTTTATTGTCCCATACGTACAGACACTTTAACTTGTGTCTTATATGTTGTTCATTTGAAAAACTAAGTCAGTAGATTGGTTCACATGAAAGACCAATGTTTGATTTTTTATCTTGGAACTAAATATTAACAAAAAACTTATGATACTGAATACCTACCAGCTTTTGTATGATAGTAATGAAAATAAATGGAAATGTAAAACAAACAGCAAAAGAGTAATAAAACATGTAATATTTGTAAAAAAAAATTATTGATTTTGATAACAACAGACTTTGAAGAAAGTGAAAAATAAAATATCAAAGGATACTGAAACTAGTGTATATGGGTACATGCATTTCAAGAGAAGGCATAAAATTTGTCCCATACGTAAGATATTCGCATTTCAATACTTTTGAGAAAATACATAATATGTATAACAAAATCTAACCATAAAGAGGCTCTTTTAGTTGAATTTTATTTTAACGCATGTACTTACACTATTACACACACAACAGTACAACAAATGTAGTCAAATCCCCATATAATTCAAACTATTAAGATATTGAAACTGACTTAGCTGTTGACAAAAAAAAATTTTCCATCTTCAACTTTTTATATTAACATGTTAAATGAAATAGCAGATGATATTGTGCATATTGATATATAAAAGTAGAAAAAAGGTTACTTTTCTATTCTGAAAGAGAAGTACGACACAAAATTGTAGATATACCAGTATGTCCCATACGTAATATATTTGGTTGGTACATAAAAAGCAGGTTATTCTTGACTTAGATAGAAAGATAATATTTTGTTCCCCACATTTTGCCAAATTTGTTTTCTTTTATCATAAATCACTTCAATTAATTAATGTAATAGTGAAAAAGACTGCACATCTGTGTATCTTAAAAAAATGTTTTTAACCTACAAAAGTTGTTTATTTATCTATCAAATGTGTATCTGTGGTCAATTTGATGTACTGGTAGACTTGTGCATTTTGGTCATAAAAAATGCAAGGGAGTAAACATAGGGTAAACTTTTTTGCTTAAAATTATCTTACACCAATTAGCCAACAAGAAAAAGGGACAAATACAATTTTATCATGTTTATGTACTGAACATAATATATTACGTATGGGACATATTAGAATTTTGCCTCATGATAATTGGGCCTTTTCGGAAGTGACAAAGACTTTTCCCCTACATTTTTGCTTATATGTGCCATGTTAATAAATCCTATGATTTTGATATTTAAAATAAAAGCTCTGATGAAAATATTTCTTTATTCTTTCATAAGATGAATTTTTTTATCAGCTTTAATTTCTAAATTGATTTTATTGAGTATACACTACACAAATAGTTGTAATATTGTTAAGTGCAGTATATATACAAAAATGTAAATAGTCTGATAAACATTTTTAACAACAAAATACAAGAAAAGGACTTATTGTGGTAAAATGTTGTAATATTAAGGTATAAAATGCAAAATCTTACGTATGGGACAACTTTTTCGTAAAAATATAATGCAGTCTCTGTCAAAGTCAGTTGGACTTGTATGGAAAATTATGATAAATTTTTAAAAATAAATAACTGAATTTCTAGACAATTGTAAAAAAATAAAGATTAAATTAATAGTTCTTTGGTGATAAGAAACAAAAAGAGTATTTTTTTTTATAAATTTTAGGGCTGTTTAGAATCAAAATGTCTAAAATGTCATTCATTCATTGCACAGTCTAAATTTTGTTTTCAATTTTTTTATCTTATAAAATACCATAAGAAAAACAGCAGAATCTTCTCGGGAAGCTTTCTTACAGAGAACTGATATAAAAAAATATCATATCTGTCCCATAAGATTTTTGAACCAATATGTTATTTCCATGAAAATTTTAACATTTTACATTTTAGGTTATCTTCAAATGGCCGTAATTTGTTCATTTAAATCATTTGTGTAAATGTTAAATATAATCAAAATCTTATTTTTGTTTGAATTTCATACACTTTATTTTTGACATGCCTTGGCCACCAAAAGGGGACCCTTATCATGCACTGGTCCGTTTGTTTAAGGTGACGGATAAGGATTAAACTATATGCCCCTCAAATTTGTTGTTTGGGTAATATATAAAAAATACAATTAAACCATACCCTAGCTAATCTTATGATTTCTGTGAAGTTATCAAACATAGATCTAACATCATCTTTTAACTTCTTGTGGTAATTTTTCAATAAAGCCTCTTTAGTTTGAGATATTCCTCTCTGTTGCTGTGACATATCTTGTTATATGCATCAGAAACTGTAATGAGAAATGAGAGATCATTTCAGACAAATCGAAAAGTCCAGAGGCATTGCAGGACATATTCGGTCAGGCAAATAAGGAAAAGCTGCCAGACTGAAGATAAATTTACAGGACCTACAGTTTCGTTGCACAGTCTGTGCCAAAAACTTTTTTGTTCACTAGCCCTAAGGGGCTAGTAAGGTCCCGTGTTGTACTAGCCCGAACTCGAAATCACTAGCCCTTATAGAAGATTCTTTGTTAATAGGGTACAATGTTAACTAGCACACCGGGCTAGTGACTTCAAATTTTTACTAGCCCGAGACTGATTTTACTAGTCTAGGGCATAGGGCTAGTGGCTAAAGGCACAGACTGGTTGCATATTGGAAATCTCAATTTTTTTACCCGACATTCGGTCCTGTTGGCTGATAATTTTTGCCAGACCGACTCAAGTTTTGCCTGATTTGTCCTTCGGTCAGACAGTTTTCGATATGTCTGTCATTTGTAAAATTTTGCACAAAATAATAAAATTTTTGGCATATACTGTCATAGAAAAAAAAGAAGGGAAACAGGGAATGTGTCAAAGAGACAACGACCAAAAGGGGAGTTACAACAACTCAAAGCCACCATAAGATCTTCAATGAACGGTGAGGAAACCTCATGACTGTAATGACTGTGAATTTAAATTCGGCAACATTTATTTACTTTCTTTGATATATATTGATTTGTAAGAGCAACAGCAAAAAAAAAACAATTATTTACCTGTAAATTTGAAAAAAAGTTAATTGCTGTGTCAGATACAAGTATTATTTCTTTCAATGTATTTATTCTGAAATGAAATAGGCTAAATTTTTTTAAAACAAAATGTCACTTAAAAATAGATAGTCAAATTTTTAAGCATTTCTCTTTCAAGTAGCCAACATAAGAGGGACCCTCATGTAGCATTTATTTAGATGTTAATCATAATGTTAGATAAGGCTAGTAGTTCCCTTTTAACCCAGAACTAAACATGCTAAATATCAAATATATATAGAATACAGGACATTTGTTTTTGATACGGACTCTATCACTGCCAGTATCTATAACAAATTGAAATAAGTTGAAATTTATATTCTATCACAGCCAATTTTTTGTTTATAGCAATAATTTATATGCATTCTTCATTCAAGGTATTACGCTTATGAACACGACATATAGTACCAAACATGACGTCAGCATAGCAACCCCCGCATGACGCCTTCACAGTGACCTGTTATTTTCTATCTCACAGCCTGTTCAGTGATACTGACATTACCAGGCAATGCAGATCAAAGGAAATTCATACAAATTACCAATAAATAACTATATTCTTAATATTATATTAGAATCTAAGATCAGTGAAAGTACAAGATCGAGATATCTCAGACAGCAAAGGTAAGCTTTCATTATTTCTCTGACGAGGCTTGCAAAGTCAAATACATGTAGCTATTGGAATTTAACCAAAGGGTGTCTCTGATTTCTTGCATTTTCAACATTGTTTGATTACTTTTCTCACATTTATAACAATTAATACTGTACAGAAAGGGGTTTATGCCAATATTTCGATCACATTCAAATCACATTGGCTAGCAATAGAAGAAAGAAGGGAAACAGGGAATGTGTCAAAGAGACAACGACCCAAAGTGGAGTAATAACAACTCAAAGCCACCAGAAGATCTTCAATTAACAGTCAGGAAACCCCAAACTCAACGGCAGCCAGAGTCGGCCCCTAAATAAAGAGTAATCAAGTTCAAGTTCCTACAGACATATAGTAAACTAACTAGAAAACAGACAAGACACACAAAGGCTTAATAAATTTCCTGACTAAGAACAGGCACAAACCGGCTGCGGTGGAGTTAAAATTGTTTTATTGGGCCCAAACCTTCCCCCTATAGCCAATGCAAAGGCACTTGTTTTAGAAAAAAAATTCTATCTATATACTATCCACACCATGGATAATTTTATTGATAGAATTTTTTTTTAAAAAAGTGCCTGTGACCATAGACATAGATACAGAGATTGGAAACTACTATTTAATCCTATGTAAAAATCGGTAATAACATGCGTGTGCAAGATTTCCCGTGAGGTTAGTCAATTTTTTATTCCAAACACATGTAATTTTTATTAAAACTGTACAAAAATGTCAATAAAACGTTTTTTTTAATTGAATGTCAATAACTTGTCATGATTATTGAGTGTAATATCAACGTAATACAATTATCAAATGACGATGCATCAGTTAAAATAATAACATTACCATCGGAACATTGTGCTCGTACAGGTAAACTTGACGAAACTTACAAGGAGTTCCGAATCTAGTGTTGCCTCATGGGACTCAGGAGCGATTTACACGTGTGATGTAATCTCTGTATCTATATGTCTCTGCTGTGACTACAATACATAATATGTATGTTTAAATTGACAGTTTGAATATTTTAGATGTGTTGTAAATTTTGACACCACATTTTCCTATGTATGTTTAAATTGTTACAGTGAAGCTCTTTTTATCAATGTAAATTTATGAAAATCACCCAACAAATGAATTCTATAGAATTTTTTAAACAGAGACTGTTTTGTCATGGTTATTGAGTGTAATATCAGCGTAATACAATTATCAAATGACGATGCATCAGTTAAAATAATAACAATACCATCGGAACATTGTGCTCGTACAGGTAAACATACATGTGAACCTCCCGACGGGAGGCCAAAATCTCCCGCTTTTTTGCCCCTCTTCCGTCCCTCCCGTTTTCTTTTCAGATCTTCCGCTTTTTCAAAGTTTCAACAACGAAAATTTCAAGTCGCCATTTTCGTTATTTTTGTTGAGAAAAACTCCAAGTAACTCTTAAGAATCAATACAGGTGACACAGATAAACATAATGAGAAGGCTAATTAGGGTATGAGTGGTGATGATTACATAACAATTACTGCTAATTGACAACTTTATAGCCAGGGATGTATATTTCCACGGGTCAATGAACAACTAACGGCAATCATTATATTACCTTCAGTCACCTGTCAATCTAGCTTTACCTGTATGATTTTTAAGATCAAATGTCTTTAAAAGTAGAGTTTTGCATTGCAAGAACTCCCAATTTTTGTGTTTTTGTACTAAATAGATACATAGATCACCGTTTTTATGATGATTTTTTTGCGAAAATACGTCTGGGTTGTCTGCCCTTTATTTTTTGTCTTCAACTATTCTGATTATTTTTCAGTACTGTTGTGATTTTATGCTATTTCTGGCAATTCTTTTAGGCATTAAAACTTATTTATCAAATAAAAATAAGCATTAATAAGTGTTTTAAGCAAAATCTTATCTTTCATAATTACCATATTTACAAAAAATAAATAATTCATTAAAAAGAAAAGTACCACATCAAATTATCTGACACACGATGAAATGACTCATAGTCAACAATTTGCCTGACACCAATTGTCAGTCACTCAATACCAAGATCATGCAGATCAAACACATGACATTCTTGATGATCTGATGGGTTGTTCTAATGTGGAGCAGTCTCTTAATATTACTAATAAATTAACATATAGCAAAATCTCCCACAACGGCCTACATGTATGTAGGGGTGATCAAAGAAACAAGATTGCTACGCGTAGCTATGTCCCCCGCCGCCGCAGAAAAGTCAATAAAGTCCCATTTCTCATGTAAAATTTTGAGAATCAAAATGGCGGCAGGATATGATCAACTGCATTAGGTGGCAAATAGCTAAGCAAAATTTCAGCAAAATCCCTTAACTGGAGTATAACGAGATGTGTCCAGAAAGTCTCCCTATGTTGTAGTATGCATTAAGTCGATAAAGTCCAATAGCTCCCTTATAATTTGTTGAATCAAAATGGCGATGTGATATGATCTATTACATATAACGATTAACAATCCTGTATAATTAGAATGAATTCGGACTATATGTTTCTGAGGAGTTGCGTCCACAAGATTTGCCATTGTATAACAATGTGGAAATAATCAAAGTCCCATAACTCCCACAAAATTTGACAAATTAAAATGGCTGTGTGATATGATTTAGTACTAATGGTGACTAACAATCATGTAAAATTTGAATGAATGCTGAACAGCCGTTTCTAAGGAGTTGCGTCCACAACATTTGCCATTTTATAACAATGTGGAAATAATCAAAGTCCTATAACTCCCACAAAATTTGAAGACTCTAAATAGCGACGCGATATGATCTTGTACTAATTGTGGCTAACAATCCTGTAAAATTTGAATGAATTCTGACCAGCAGTTTCTGAGGAGTTGCGTCCACAAGATTTGCCATTGTATAACAATGTGGAAATAATCAAAGTCCCATAACTCCCACAAAATTTGACAAATCAACATGGCGATGCGATATGATCTAGTACATATAGTGACTACCATTCTTACAAAATTTGAACAAAATCCAATACAAGGTTTCCGAGGAGTTGCTTCCACAAGATCTCCATTTGTATAGTATTGCTAAAAATCGTCAAAGTCCCATAACTCCTGTAAAAATTGTCGAATCAAAATGGCGGTGCAATATGATTTAGTACATATAGTGACTAACAATCCTACAAAATTTGAACAAAATCCAACACACGGTTTCCAAGGAGTTGTGTCCACAAGATCTCCGGTTGTATACAGTACAGCCAGAGACTTGCCATGATAAATCACTGTGATAGACATATCACTCTAACTTTTTAAATTAATATATCTTTTTTCCTGATTGATCTATCCACATAATTTCTTTTGCATATCAAATGGTAGAATGCATCACTCTAAATGCAAAAAAAGCATGTTGATAGATCAAACAGGAAATAGAATATACACATTTCACTAAGCAGAGTGATATGTCTATCACAGTGATTTATCACGGTAAGTCTCTGGCTGTACTGTAGTATTGCTAAAAATGGTCAAAGTCCCATAACTCCTATAAAAATTGACGAATCAAAATGGCGGTGCGATATGATCTAGTACATATAGTGACTAACAATCCTACAAAATTTGAACATAATCCAATACACGGTTTCCGAGGAGTTGCGTCCACAAGAAAGTGTGACAGACAGACGGACGGATGGACACACGGACGCAGACCATTACTATGTCCCACCGTCGCAGTGCTGCGGGGGACAAATATAATGAAGCATAAATGACTGCATTCACCAAAACTATCAGAGGAAAACATATAAACGGTTAAAAATAGGTCGACGAAAAATCTCCAGTTTTCAGACCCAATCTCCAGCGGAAAATTTTCAAATCTCCAGTTTTCAGCTGACAAGTTTATCACATGTATGGGTAAACTTGACGAAACTTACAAGGAGTTCCGAATCTAGTGTTGCCTCATGGGACTCGGGAGCGATTTACACGTGTGATGTAATCTCTGTATCTTTATGTCTCTGCTGTGACTACAATACATAATATGTATGTTTAAATTGACAGTTTGAATATTTTAGATGTGTTGTAAATTTTGACACCACATTTTCCTATGTATGTTTAAATTGTTACAGTGAAGCTCTTTTTATCAATGTAAATTTATGAAAATCACCCAACAAATGAATTCTATAGAATTTTTTAAACAGAGACTGTTTTAACAAGAAATGCACAGGTAAATTCCACTGATGGAAATACTTTTGAAACCTAGGTTTTGGGCACAGACTGTGTGTCGATTTTAAAAGATTTACTAACGTCAAAAACGACTTTTTGAAATGAGCTTTTGGTCTTTGGTTTTCTCTTGTTCAGCGTCATTCGACATTTTGTATTTTCATTCAAATTGTGCAGACGAGAAACGCACTGAAGATTTCATCTTTGTGAACGGAAGTCAAAATGTAGAAAGCAGTCTTTTCCGGTAAATGTCAACATGGTGGGTGATAGCAAATGAATTGTTCATTTAAATCGCCAATAATCTCCCCATTTCTCGTGACAGTCCATAAATCTTATTCACTCTTACCCTTTCGCTAAAAATAAGGAAGAGACTTTCAAAAGCAATAATCACTTCCTTGCTTTATAAAAATTGATTTCATACTTTTGTATGCAGAAAGTAAATTCACAGTAACTTCGGTATTTAGTTATTTGTTACCACTGGGTCGATGCCACTGCTGGTGGACTGTAAGTCCCCGAGGGTATTCACCAGCCCAGTAGTCGGTACTTCGGTGCTGCCCGAAAGCCGATTATTTTTGGAACCTCACAATATCTAAATTTTTGTAAATTTTATTGATATCTAACGAGTATCTCCCTTATGCAAAGCTCTGTCCTTAGCTATTTTGGCTTTACCAGGTTGGGGGAAACCCCAATTGGCCTATTATATCCCAATTAGGCTATTATATCCCAATTGGGATATTTCACCAGTTATTTGTTAATAACATTTTGGGGGTTCAATGCTGCATCATGATACATAGAAATAATAAATATATAGTGTTAGAGCTTTCAGGGGATATACATCTGTTGTTAAAAGGATGCTGCAAATTTTCTGCAGATCGATTTATGATTAAAAAGAATTAGTCACTTTGATTTATCGATAACTTAAGTTTTAATGAGTTAACACCCGTTCTATGCTGCTTTTCTCGCAGATGTATCTATCTAGAGTCAAATTAAGCAAACTGTCATAGTATACGAAAGAAAGTTTTTTATAAGTAAACAAATGAAGTATGGAGAAAAGGTCATATAAATATGATTTTTGATTTCCTATAGAGTTTCCTCTCTTTGTCCATGTCTTAGAAAACACTATGGATGTGCAAAATGTAGGTTATAGCAATGGTGTTTGAAACCTCAATATTTTTACATATTTCACAAACTTAACTTCAAATTTATTCTTAAAATATTTCACAGACTTCTCGATTCTCATGCCTTGATAATCTAACTATTTATATTGCGATAATCTTGAATAATGACAGAATCAAATGCATACTTTTACATTCTTAAAATGTCTGTCCCGGTGAAATGCAGCATTATCAAAAAGATGTCGCTTTGTCATTTGATAACTAAAATTACGAAGTTTCTCATATATTATGTTTCATTACGCGGCATTGAAAAGTGAAAAAACGAATTATAAAACAACTAGTCAAATACCCCAATTGGGATATAATAGCCTAATTGGGATATAATAGCCCAATTGGGGTTTCCCCCAGCCTGTTTACATTTAGTTCATTTTGGTTATTTGTTCTCTATCAGTTTTAAACATCTTTGAGTTTATGGTCTTCCAAATGTTTAGATTTTATCTGCACTGAAGAGACATAAGTTGTCGAAATGCGCATTTGCAGAAAGTAAATTCACAGTAACTTCGGTATTTAGTTTTTTGTCCTAATTTGAAATAAAATTCTGGATGTAATTGTTAATTAGCTGTGGAACCGTAGCTCTTATGGTCCTTGTGCTAATTTTCTGATAGTTGCGGACCATAGAGCTACGGGTTTCCCCTTATATAAAACTTGCGATTTTGCGACACGAATTTTGTCGCACGTTTCTGGGTGTTTTTTTGACAGGCTGACGCCATGTACGCTTACCAAAGTTTGTTCATTTTGTTTCCTCAAACATTTTTCTAATACTTACAACATATTATTATGCAAAGTGAGTCATAATTATCTATTTATAAAGGAAATTGTCCGAATATAAATGTAATCCTGCCTACTTCTGTGGCCATTTTGAATATCGCAGTCAGGTGACATTTTGTAAGGCGGCAATAAATGCCAAGTCATGTCCGGAACGGATATTTCAAAATTCTACAGGAATATTTCTTAAATGCAAGTGAATTAATTATTTGCATTCAAAAAGCTTTGCAATAGTGAGAAATTTTATATTCAATCCAGAGATTGACAAAATATTTACTTTGGGATATCCATTCCGGCTACGATTTTCATTTAGTCCCGCCTCCCGAAAAGTCTCGTTCCCAATGAGATTGATGTCAGCAAGATGGCCGAAGGCGGTTTGACCCCAATGATGACGTTTGTTATGATAATTAGCAGGAAATGAATATTTATTGGTAAATAAATATGGAAGGTTGCGGATAAACATTTAAAGAAACGAAATACATAAATGAGACTGCCCCAGCTTGGCGTCCGGTTGTCAAAAAACTCCCACAAACGTGCGACAAAATTCGTGTCGCAAAATCGCAAGTTTTATATAGGGGAAAATCCGTAGCTCTATGGTCCGCCAAATCAGAAAATACTAGCCCGAACTCAATTTCACTAGCCCTTATAGAAAATTCTTTGTTTATAAGGCACAATTTTAACTAGCCTACCGGGCTAGTGACTTCAAATTTTTACTTGCCCGAGACTGCTTTTACTAGTCTTGGGCATAGGGCTTGTGGCTAAAGGCACAGACTGATACATTGTTAAGATGCTTGATATCAGGGACCCACTAGCCACCGGGGGGTTGGGGGTCACTTCAGTACTGTTCTGTTTAAGTAAATTCATCTTGTGCCAGGAGAACCCTTCACACTTACCCCATTTCGTTATACAAGACGTGAGCAGGAACATTCAACAGATATGCCACTTGTATTTTAATGTGAGCATTGCCTTCCCCGAGTTCCCTAGCCTTAAGGTTAAAGGCCCCTTTTTCAGTTCAATGTTAAACCTATGGAAATTTTGTGTAAAACCCCCAGCCTTAACGGCTTGTTGTGTATCTGCCAAATTATTGAGACAATTGCCCATGCAAAGCTACCATTATTTTATGCCAGTCTCGACAAATTTAGTGATTTTGCAGAAAAAATCTTGAAAAATTTGTGGTAGTTGGATGTTTTCTGGGACAAAAATGCGGTCTGCTCGAATGATTTACCGTTTTTTATATTGATTATCATAAATAACTCATTCATTTGTTGATAAAACTTGCAACGAATGGTAGCTTTGTATGTATAAATGAAACAGGTATCTGCAAACAAAGTTTGGTGAAGAAACAACAAGCCGTTATGGCTGGGGGTTTTACATAAAATTTCCATAGGTTTAACATTGAACTGTAAAAGGGGCCTTTAACCTTAACCCAAATTTACTTACTTAGGAGTTCACATGGACATGTGAGCAGTAAAGACCTTTTATACATAAGACTCACTACCATCCACCACAGTTGGGAAAACAAAATGCACAAAAGCACACAAATATGTACTATGTACTCTGGAAGCCCCAGAAAAAAGGCAGAATAGGAACCAGTCAGGACAATTGACACTATCAAAACTGGCACCGTTATATGCTCAGTTGTATTGAAGGTGAAGGAAAATAGAAAATGAACAAAATGATCTCTGAATGAAACCACCGAACTGTCAGGGGAACAAACCAGAACAGCCAAATCATGAAATGAGAGGTCTGTTTGACATGCCATGATGTTCGACCTTCTGGAAAAAATAATTGAATCCAAGAGATTCAAATCTGCATGCAGATCACATACGGAATTACTTAATTCAAGTACATTATAAAACATGCACATACAATTCACAAATCAAGACGTGCACACAAGTACATTTGAAAAATTGATCATTGAACATTGTGGTTTTCAGATTGAAATGTATTGTTCAAATCAAAATTGAAAGGAAAATAGTTGTCAACATATGTCATGCAACTTTATAAGTTTTTTGCAAAGCTGTTTTAAGTAGTAGCAAAGTAAAAATACTGGTATGCACATGTACCCCCAACTCGGTATGATTTAAGCACTTTCCCACTTAACTGCAGCAAGTAAAATCTGTGCTGGGCAAGTTGAACTTGATGCTGACTTGTCTGCTTGGCAAGTTGAAGTTTTATTTTTATCCACTTCTGAATGTTGAAGGGCAAGTTATATTTATTGGTGACTTGTCTGAAGGGCGAGTTGACAATTTATTTCTTAATCTACCCCTGCAACTGCAAAAAGGAGTGGACATGCTGGCAAATGTGCATAATACAGTGTTACATTCCAAGAATTTAACCAAAACTTAGCAAATTGGGCATCAATCAATTTAACACTCAGAACTGTTACTGGATTATGTCAAGAAGAAGAATTTTGCTTCTATATTGTTCGTTTGGTGAAATAATTCCTCAGTAATATCTCAAGGCTATAAAATGATGAAATTCTCCATTAATCCATTCTCTGACATTGTGGGAAGTAACCATGACACTTCCTCTGTAATAAAGTGAGAGTGACCTTGGACTACAGGGTTCTCTTGTAAGAAGAGAGATCTCAAAACTTTATTGTCAGGTTATGGACTACATTGTTGATGTAAGGTTGGCTCTGATTATAGCTTGTGAATTAAAATTGTTTGAAAAAAAGAAGGAAAAGAACACAACCTGAAAACATGAAAAGAACACAACCCGAAAACACACATTGTTTTGCATAATCTTCCAACTACTGTCCAGTAGAATACTTACAGTTTGCCAATGCAAACATTTGGTCTGGCAACTTGGGGAAATTCAATCTGTGCCTTTAGCCACTAGCCCTACGCCCGAGACTAGTAAAATCAGTTTAGGGCTAGTAAAAAGTTGAGCTAGTTAAAATTGTACCTTAATAACAAAGAATCTTCTATAAGGGCTAGTGAAATTGACTTGGGGCTAGTACAACACAGGACCTTACTAGCCCCTTCGGGCTAGTGAATGAAAAATGTTTTTGGCACAGACTGGGAAACTCTACCAGACAGAAACAAAATTTGCAGAACTGAAGTACCATTTTTGAAGTGTATTTGAAAGATGCTCTTCCAGAAAAATTATATTGTTTGGAATTTATAATGTATGCAGTTGAAAATGGGATTTTTTCAGGATTGTGAAATTGAAAGTAAGAAATTTGAGAATGTACAGATAGTTTTAACAATATCATGTATTCTATGCAGTCAACTAAAAAAGTTAATCAAGTTAATTTGTAGATTCTCATCCACCTGTAACAAAAAATCTGGGGCGGATGGGAGGGTTTTATTTTATATTTTTTACTGATTTTCACTGTAATTGATACATTTCTGAATAATTGAAAATAAAAAAAAAATTGAGCTGAGAAAAAAATGGGGTGGGTGGGGATGATAATCTGTTAATTAATTTGATGTGGCCTTACTCCCCAATACAATAGAAATTTCAATACATTTTTAGGTCTGGTTTAAGATTTTGGTATGTTGGGGTTGTCAGATATGGACTTTAAAAATTCTTATAGTATTAAGCCTTTGTTTTTAATTAATTTGTATGGAAGAGTTGTTCCGATAATAGTAAAAACTGACTTGATTTTTGATAACAAGTACTGTAATTGTTCAAATTATTTATTTATTATAAACACTATCGACCAAGTGAGTATGGACAAGAACATTTTGAAAGCCAAAACAATACATGCGATTGTTGAAAAAGTAATTATTACTGTCGTAAACATTATTGATTAAATGACAGTAATAATTTCTTAATCAGAATCGCATCTTTTGTTTCGACTCTGATAATGATCCCATTGATTCGCACTTGGTCCATAGTGATAAACATAGTCAGTAGCTATAAAATGATGAAATTCTCCATTAATCCATTCTCTGACATTGTGAGAAGTAACCATGACAACTCCTCTGTAATAAAGTGAGAGTGACCTTGGACTACAGGGTTCTCTTGTAAGAAGAGAGATCTTAAACTTTATTGTCAGGTTATGGACTACATTGTTGATGTAAGTTTGGCTCTGATTATAGCTACAAGCACTTAACATATCCTTAAGATGTATTTGCTTGCTGGTATTGAGTTTGATTTATTCTCGCATGGTGTGTATCAGTTTCATGTCCAAAGTATTTCTGGACCTGTAGTATGATAGATATGAAATAAAGAATACTTGAAAGAGGTGAATTTCTGGGTAATTCATATAAGTTTCCTTTGATGTCTTTGTGATAATATTTTCAATATTCGCCACTTCTTTATATTTGTTGCAATTGTTTTTAAGGAAATAGATTTCTGTAATCCTGCATTATTCACATTAATGCAAAAAAAATGCAATAATCATGATTTTAACAGAAAATCTCATCTTTTTGCCCTGAAATCTTTTGTCTAATCAAATACTGGTGGAATTGTTAAACAACAGGGGCATGTCATAATGAGAAATCAATATTATAATAATGCATTGGTCTAAATTTTCTTTTACAGCCCATAAAAAAGGGGAAAAAGAAGAAGGTGGCATCTGCCCCTTCAGTGGTCAAAAAGGTCATTGAAACCAAGAAGACTGTTAACCCCCTGATAGAGAAAAGACCAAGAAATTTTGGTATAGGTAAGTTAATGTCCAAATGAGTATTTTATAGAAATTCTGTTTGATGACCATTCATTTCCTGTTTCTTTTCTATGAAGTTGAGTTTGAAGTTTGGAGTTTCATTAGAATTGAGCAGTCAATCTTATTAGGATTTGTATATGCAATGGTCCAATGATCCAGTTAAGCACAAAAATGTCTTGACCACTCTAAATACTTAGCGTCATTGCAAAATGTTGTGGTGACCCTTTGATATCTCATTCTGTGACTGATGGGACTTTGCATCTGTTCATAATTTCAGAAGAATTAAAGAAAACAGTTATGTTGACTATATTGGAAATTATAAAATTATAAACAATTTTGGTCCACTCACAATTAATGAATTAGTTTTTGTCTCGCCCGCGAC
>MJUU01051553.1:41753-76508 GCA_002080025.1 Modiolus philippinarum | reverse complement strand
GAGGAATATTTACATCCTTGGACTAACATGTTTGATTTCGTTGCAAACATACAAACCCAGGAATATTTACACCATGGGACTAACATATATTCCATTATTTGTCCCAGTCGTATCGTAGTTCATTATCAACGGAAACCAATTGCATGTAAAAAAATAAATAAAACATTCAACATTCCTAGATATGTATGTATTTGTTATCAAAAGCATGCTTCNACTGAATGGTCAGTGTCAGGTGATAGTCACGTGATTGGCGGCCATTTAAGGTATTACCCACGCTTGGCACTTGAGTAAAGTGTCACCTTTAATTATATTTCAGGGCCTCAATTAGGAGTGGATATGGGATAGATGATATTACAATAAAACAATATGACAAGCTGTTGTCAAATTAAGTGTCCCAAGCCCAAGTTAAGTTGTCAATTAAATTAATTGCTATCAAAGTGAATTCATGTCTTCTATTACTATACTTGCTTTTTTAAAATTAATAATCAACTCCACTTGTTTTCTTTGCAATTTTTATTGATTTCCCCATATTGTACCCCTGTAAACACTTTTTTGTTAAAAATAGATACCGGAAATCATTGTTTGTTCTGGATCGATACACAACAAAGTGATGACCTTTTTATGACAGCTTGTGTGTACAAATTACTATGACATCTTAGTAAAAGCTAATTGCATTGTGATTAAATGGGTTTTATTAAAATTATCTTATCATAATAATGGCAATACACGAGTCTAGTGAGAGAAAAACAGACCACCTTGATCACGTGATTCAGTCCAGGTAAAATGTAAACAACGTGTTGTTGAATAAGTTTTAATTAATAATAAAACAATAATAAGTCTGAATAGCTTTATCTAAATAATAAAAACAACACAAATACTGCATAGTTTTATTAAAAAGATATAACAGGCATTCATAATTAGGTAACTGTTACCGGCAAACATTGGGACTGATGACATAAGCGCCGATCGCCGATTTCTGTTGAAACCTGCCCAGAAAATATAAAAAAATCATATTTTTCGACGTTTTTTCAAAATCCCCAAAAAGTGGTGAATCTGAGTGTCGAAAAATTTGAGTAATTACGGTAGTAATTTTTCATTAAATTCATAAAATTTTAACATTACAGTACCTGAAACTCTGACTCCTTTTATCTGGTGCTTTTGAAACTTTACACAGTTGTTCTTGACACATTGAAGATGTGCACCTTCCTTTTTGGGCAGATTTGAAATAAAAATGTCAAATTTATGCATTGTTGAACTTAGTTATTTTTCAGCATATTTTAACATTACAGTGCCTGGTTTGTGTAATCTGAAAGATTAACATTTCTGACTAAATACCTTTGGAAGTTTTTACTGTTGTTTGAACACATTGGTGATGTGAACCTCCCCTTTAGGCCAGTTTTGATTTTAAAAAATGTCAAATTTATCTATTATTGAACTTGTACTTTATTCTATCATATTATATCATCATGGTACTCAATTTTTGTGTAGAGATGTTGCAGAGTTTTGAACGCATTGACCATGGGCAGCTGTTCTTGAATTTTTGCATTGCTTTCATATATGTTTTCATAAAGATTCAAAGTATGTGTTTATTTGAATTTCACCGTTGCTGAAGTGATATGGACTATTTTCATTTTATGTTTTGTTCAACTTTGTACAATTATTTTTGTTTTTTTTTTTNTTTTTTTTGTGTATTACAGTAATAGGGCATCTTCGCTAGCCAAGGGTTGTGATCAGCTTCTTTCCTCTTCACCCTTGGCAGATTGACCCACAACTTGTGAAACATCAGTTTGAAATTATTTCCCTTTGAAGTTAGAGTTTCAGTATGATTTATTGTAATAATAAATGATTATTTATTGCATCTAATAATACAACAATTCACAATATATTTGACTCCAAGGAAATAACCCTTCAAAAGTAAAGAAAGATAATTAAATCATGGAAATTTTGCAAAATAGAAAAATCACTAAAGGCCATATTTTAAGTTTTATTGTTTTGATATATATACAAAATCTGAATGTATGTTAATTAATTGGCTGCAGTGAAGTTTAATTGCAACCAATCAAAGACGTGGATTTGAGACTACAGAAATCCAGCTTGATCTGCCAAGGGTGAAGATGAGAGGAGCGGATCATAACCCTTGGCTAGCGAAGATGGTAATAGGGTTGAACTTAATATAATCTCAAATACAACTTGCATTTGAAGAATTTTTGGTAATAAGGTAAATGAATACTTGTTTGAATGGGTAAACCTGTACATGATATTCTGTTAGATTGAAAAAAAAAAAACAAACAAACTTTCTAAGTTGAACATGAGAGACGGTGACGCAGGTCCAGACATGTAATTGGTCTTGTTTTCTTTGGATTCCTCTTGATGTAAGCTTTCAGTATTATGTCAACGGATTTGGTGTAGCTGTTACTGTTTCCGAGCTATGAGGGACTGAAGGGGCCAAAATTGTAAATTTACAGATAATCTAAAATTTTTATTTTTCTTCAGATGTCAATGGGATTTTTTTCTTTGGATTCCTCTTGATGTAAGCTTTCAGTAGTATGACAACAGATTTGGCGTAGCTGTTACCATTTCCGAGCTATGAGGGGCCAAAGGGGGCCAAAACCGTAAATTTACAGATAACCTAAAAAATTTATTTTTCGTCGAATTTCGATGGGATTTTTTTCTATGGATTCTACTTGATGTAAGCTTTCAGTAGTATTTCAACTGATTTGACATAGCCCTTGCCGTTCCCGAGCTATGAGGGGCCGAAGGGGGCCAAAATCGTAAATTTACAGATTACCTTAAATTTTTATTTTTCATCGCATTTCGATGGGATTTTTTTCTTTTGATTCCTCTTTATATAAGCTTTCAGCATCATGTCAATGGATTGGGCTTAGCTCTAACCGTTTCTGAGATATAGAGGGTCAAAGAGGAATCATAAGGAGTCATAAGGGCTAATTTTTATTTTCCCTAGTTTGTGTCCAGCTAATGACTCGGTCAATCTCCTTATTGCGACCATCTAATTATTGTGTCAAGCTCTTTCCTATGTCCATACTCACTTTAAATTACACTTTTTCAAATTTCAGTGGACGACATGCTGCGGTCGTATCATGCTGCGCTCGGCGTAGCCCTTTATTTTAATTTGCCATGAATTTGCCTGCTCTTTAAACTTTCCTGCACTCCTTTTTGAAAAAAAAGGATAAAAATAATTCACATAAATAATACCTATTTGAAATTTTTTTTACTAACCACAGAAATCTTTTTGTTTATCAGTTACACCATCCATATTTGTCTGGAGTGCAACATTTTAAGTTTAACAACTAAATTTTACCCATATGTTACTTTTTAAAAACTTTAGATTATTTTTGAATTGAAATAGGCCTGAAGAGCATTTATACAAAAAGCTGGGTGAATGTACTAACTAATAGCTGATTTAGGGCATCATTTATGTTGTCTGGAGTGCAACAAGTATTGACCATAATTATAAAAAGGTTATTTTTAACATAATCATAGAAAAGACTTATGCAATATTGATTTTTTAAGGGAGACAATTAGATTGATTAATTTAGGGCAAATTTTAGCCATTCTTGGAATAATTTTTTTTGCTTTATAGCTCAAAATGTGATTTTTTTAGAATTTTGATTTGTGATATTTGTTTATTTGTTATGTCTACAAGTTCCAAAAATATTAGGTAAATTTAACAATTGTAAATATAGTCATGTAGCTTATATTTATTCATGAAATTAGAAACATTAAAGCCAAAATCAATGCTGCATTTTGATTCTTTTTAACTGCATAGTGAAAATGTTGCACTCCAGACATATTTCTAAAATCTCACACAAATTATAACTTGTAAAGTTTTTTTGGAAGGAAGTGTGAATGAAGAGTAAAGGTAATGTTCAAGCTACCATGTAGAGTATCTGAGGATTGTCTTATCCAGCAATAACCATGAAAACTTCAGCAGAAAGATTGAGAAAAAAGCTTGGGAAATGACCGAAAATCAAATGGTTTTAAGTTTTTTATTGTCATTTTCTGGCCCTTTTTGTTAAAACTTGCTGGTATTTTGCTGGTTTAACCAGCTTTTTAGTTCTTGCATATGTTATTTTGACTATTATCTTGATTTTTTATTTACAATCAAACTTTGAAGTAGACTTACTATGTTAGAATTAACAAAAAATTCAGAAATGTGTCTGGAGTGCAACATATTGACTATGTAGTTGAAACGATCAAATTAAAGCATCAAATATGATTTAATGTCTATAATTTCTTTAAAAAATGAAGCTTAATATATATTTTTTTTTTATTTTAACCTAACAGTCAGCAATTTTCAAAGGCCAGACAAAATAAATAGAGCATTTCTTTAAAAAAAGAATGTGATTTCGCTATAAAGCACCTACAAAAAGACTCTGAAATTGAAAGAATGACCAAGTTGTTCTTTAAAATTGTTGAAATGGTTACACTCTTTCAAATAATGGTTCTTTGATGCTTAGATTTTCATTTGAACTGTTAAAAATAAGCATTAATAAACTAAAAATACTGTTGCACTCCAGACAACATAAACATTGCTCTCAATTAAATTATAAGTGTGTGTCTGAAAAAAGGTTCCATTCTTGGATGAATGATCTTTATATCAATGTTGTCTGAAACAAAGAACAATAGTGGATTAAAAATCAATATACAGGGAAAGAAGACTTGTTAAACTTCAAATGTTGCACTCCAGACAAACAAGGGTTGATGTATTTAATGACCCATCAAGAGGTGGTGTTGTTATTAAAATATTCAGCATCATATTTTTTATATGGAATTGATATTTTTCTACATAAATAAATGTAAATATGTAATTTTTCACATATAGAATTTTCACAGTATTCATTTATTTGCAGTTTTTCTATTTTTGCTGTTGCTGTTGCACTCCAGACATGGGACTCCAATTGTTATTGTGCCAACTGCAGCAACACATTTGCTAATATTCACAAATCAGATACTGAATTCCTAACTCAAGATGTTAAACTTTAAGTGAAAAGTCTTAATTTTAAACAGATATCATTATTTTTAATTTTATATGTATTTAAAAAAAGTAGTGTTAAAAAAAAATGTCACAAAAAAGTGTTGCACTCCAGACAATTTTGGCATGTTTTTCGGGCATAACTTTTTAACCAATAAAGATATCTCCATGAAATTTTGCATGGACATGCAACATACCTCTACACATTAATTGATATAATCTTTTGCATCAAAACTTTTACAGTTCTCAGTCTAGATAGCAAAATATGCATGGTGCCATTTTTTTTTTAATTCACCCATTTAAGGTATTTCTTCTCATGATTCCTTGCCAAGTCTTAAGATCAACTCCTTATCTTCACCCTTTGCAACAAAAAAAATGTTGTTTGAAGCTTCAGAAATCCAGCACTTCTTTTAATCTTAGCACAGATTTGGAAAAAAAAGATGCCTTTTTTATGGCCCAAAATCCATCTGTTTCAATATTGACAGGGGTAGAAATAAGAAATTGTAAATTAGGGGCCACAGGGCCCCTGAAGTTTGAAATCTAGGAGTCCTTCCAAGAAGTTAGTGGCCCTCCACTTCGCAATCAAAACTGTAGAAGTTAAATTGATTTTAACTTCTACAGCTTTGATTTACATCCGGATAACACAAAAAGTAAATCGGAAATGGAGCGGACACAAATTTTTAGATTTCCGGTTAAGTTCATCAATACACCGATTACCCTCGCTTGGATTTATTTAATCTCCCAAAGATAATTGAATATAGATTATTAAACAGACTCAGCTGTCAATACTGTCACTTTCGGCCCATGTAGACTTGACAGAAATACGATAAAATAGGATGTCTATATTTTAGGAGCATGACGGGATCCTAAAGCATAATATTTAGGAGCCTCGGGCTCATGGGCGCCCGATTATTTCGACCCCTGATTGACCTCACAGAACTTATTTAAATATAAAAAAAAAGTGAAACTTCAGGATCATTTGGTTTCTGGCTCCAATGTCAGTGTATCGTTTTCTTCTGATATATAATTGACTTCTATCTGGAATATATCATCAGTCAGTTATTGTGTCGCCTGTGTTCACGCAGTGGCGACATATAGGGATCACAATCTTGCATTGGCGTCACAAAAATTTCTGTCGCATTTTTCTCAGGAACCATGTATCCAAGCCTTCTGCAATTTGGCATGGAGTATCAGTATGGGGACCTATACCATGTAAGAGAGTTTCGGATCTCTTTCAAGCCCACTTCCTGTTTGACGGAACGTAGCATATTTTTAATGTTATTACGCAGGCGACACATGTCTTCCGTGGAAGACTTACTACTAAGTTGACTTATAAGGTTAATATAGCTGTACAGTGCTTTAGATACAATGAATAATGATGAGAACTAATATTTGCTATTTGACAGCAAAATGATACAAAAAAATCTACCACCTAGATCTCTGAATTCAGCATTTAATATCTTTGTACAAGATTTTATATAAAAAAAATTGTTAGCTGCTTTACAAGATTGTGTGGAAGTTTGTTTATAAGAAAATTTCTATGTGCATTGGTAGCTTCAACAGCTTAAAAAGTAATCCACATACAGCTTAAAGCAAGCATCATTCTGAATTTAGATGTTGATGAAATTCTGTTCAGATGCCAGTGAATTGAAAGTAGCACTTGTAACATATCCTCTGCTACATTTAAGCATTACATTTTGAAGGTAAAACATGTGTTTCAATATAAAAATCTTTTTCTCTGAAACTATTTGGCCATTTTGAGACCAAGCTTAGTCACAATGACCCTTAGACGGTCCAATCAGATAAAAAATGTTAAACATGTCTGAAACTATATTCAATATATTCACCAGTGGAAAACAGTAAAATTAGACATAACACAGAGACCTAGTAAACAGTGTTGAAATTGAGACCCTGTAACATACAGATTTATTGAAATGTCAATGTCGACCATGGTCCATGTAAGCAATACAGGCTCTGCTCTCAATAATAGACTGTTTATTTTCAGCAACTCAGGTCTTCAGATTAATGGAAAAATACAAGCCTGAAACAAAACAACAGAAGAAGAGTCGTCTGAAAGCTAGAGCTGAGCAACGTGCTGATGGTAAGGATGACACACCCACAAAAAGACCACCAGTAGTACGGTCAGGAATCAACACAGTTACATCATTGGTAGAACAGAAAAAGGCACAGCTGGTTGTCATTGCACATGACGTAGAACCAATTGAAGTAAACATTTTTTTCTGTTAGGCCAAAAAAAAATATGTGTGTGTTTGCGGTTACAAGGTATTTGAAAATAGGGTCTGTAGGTCGGCAAAAATTTTTTTTTATTGTTTTGTTTTTTTTTTTGCTTCGTATTTTTCGTCCATTGCATTGTATGTTTGTCATTGCCGTATTTCCGGTGTTTAGTCATACTGCTAAAACAGAAAGTGTAAATCAGACGAGTAAAAATGGCGGATTTGACGACAGGAGTCGGGAATCCTGTTGATTTTAACGATTCTTCGTGCATTTTCTGATGAATAATGCTAGCGGTTGTGGAAAAAGACTCATCTGAGTAGTGTTGCCTCCAACAAAATGGAAGACTACCGCTAAAATGATCGAGGTCACACAAGAACATTTTGAATGGTGAATAAAAGGAAATGGAGTAAATGCACATGAGACAAAGTCTCTACAAATACATGGTAAAAAACAAGCAAAGGAACAACGCTTTTATTGTTGTTCTTCATCTTGAAGTCACCATGAGGCCTTCAACAATGAGATTTGCTCATACCTCATAGTAAGTTCAAGACGGCCCCTAGCACCGGTTTAAGCGGAATTCTTAGCTAATTGTCGAGCAACGCTACATCCATGTCTTTCTTGGTCATGGGTGCGGGATTGTCAACAAACATCAATTAAACTGAAGTATGGGGAAAAAAAACATGAGGGTCAGTCGGGTAACCGGAAACACACATATTTTTTTTTTTGGCCTTAAATGGAAATTTCTTTTGCTTTTTGCTAAGATAATATCTAAAGTATAATGTAGATAAAATGCCTGGCTGTTGTATTTCTCAGTACAAGCCCAGAAGTACATGTAAGTATTTGGATACTTTTCCAAAAATACACAATTTGTTTGTGTCAGTATAGTAATTTACCAAACCCCATTCACCAGAATAAGAAAAAATATTTCACTACAACAGACTTGCCTACCCTTACGATATTGGCGTAAGGCTTACTATTTTCAATGCCATCTTACGCCCTTAAGATGGTTTACCATTTCCTTACGATTTGTTCAATTTGCGGTATTTCCAAAATTTTTTCAGCTCCGGTCTGTTATTTCATTGCAGTTCTCTGTATTATAGTTGAATTAGGCATTTTCGGTAATAAAAAGAATGTAAAAAAACGATCTTTTAGACAAGAATTCTAGGCTTCCATCTAAGAAAAAATGTAATCTTGGTGGGAGTTTTGTGTAACTTCATAATGTGCCTTTAATTTAAAGGTAAATTTTCTGTTTTAAAACACGTTATTTGCATTAAAAAGTGCCTTACTATTTTCGATCTCAGATTACGACTTTTCATCACGTAACTTACTATTTTTGACCAAGAGGGGTAGGCAAGTCTGCTACAGATCCACTTTGTGTCATCCAGAATTTTATTTTTTTATACCCCGCCACACATAGTGGCAAGGTATTATGTGATACCCTCAGTCGTGTGTCCTTCAGTCCGTCCCCCGAAGGTTTCCGACTGATAACCTGTGAACGAAATAACATACCGTCTTCAAACTTGGTATGTAAGTTGTTCACCACAAAACTCAGGTCAAGTTCGATTTTTGGGTTCAGAGGTCCCAGGGGTTCTGGAGTTATGCCCCTTGAAACTTTGAAATTTTAAGAATATTTGGGTTTCTGACTGATAACTTGTGAATGAAATAACACAAGGTCTTCATACTTTATATGTCAGTTGTTTACTGCAAAACTCAGGTCAAGTTTGATTTTGAGTTCAGAGGTCCAAGGGGTTGTGGAGTTATGCCCCTTGAAACTTTGAAATTTTGCAAATATTTGGGTTTCCGACTGATAACTTGTGAATGAAATAACACAAGGCCTTCAAACTTGCTATGTAAGTTGTTTACCACAAAACTCAGACCAAGTCTGATTTTGGGTTCAGAGGTCCAAAGGGTTCTGGAGTTATGCCCCTTGAAACTTTGAAATTTGGCAAATTTTAGGGTTTCGTATTCCTGACTTGTGGATGAAATAAAATACTGTCTTCAAACTTGGTATGTAAATTGTTTACCACAAAACACAGGCCAAGTATAATTTTGGGTTCAGCGGTACACATAGTTCTAGAGTCATGTCCCTTTTAACATAGAAATTTCCAACGTGGCGGGGTATCATGTAATGCACCATTACTATTTTTTTATCATGAATGTATTTTACTGTATTTCTGACACAAAGTTGTTTGTCCTTTTGCTTTGCCTATACTGAGCATGGGCATTGAGAACAATTGACTTAACATGTGGAATTAGTTCCTTTCCCCAGTACAAATTCTTTCTGAGGTTTTGAGGGTATATTTATGTTATCACAGGTAAGACATTTTTTGTGCTTACACTATTTTAGTTTACAAAAGATATGTACACGTTGGATTGCAATGATGTTTGAATTTCTTCAACTGAATCCACCGTGTGGATCAAAATAGACGAGCTTTTTAAATCTGAGCTTTCTGATGTATGACAATTGAAATAATAACTGAAAACAATTTTACTTGCATGTTTAATCACCAAGTTTTAAGATTTTTGATTACAAACTATTGTAAATTTTAAGAATATCAATTTGTATAAAGACTAGGTCGTCCATTTGATAATTAAACATTCACAGACATGACAGAGCTCATCTGAAACTACATGGCCAATTAAAACAAAAAAGATTGACAATTATTCCTAAGATTGTCCCCTCCAAAAATGTGGCCAACAGGTCTTCCAAGATATATAGCAGGGAACATTTTAATATAGTTTTATATTGGACTCTTCAAAGACCTAATTTCCCCTAAATGATGTTGCCACTTTGTACCAAACATAGTAGCAATAGTCCTTAGATGGAACTCCATAAAATAGGTCTGGTTCAGGTGGTACCTCATCCAATATGGCTGGCATCATGTATCATGAACATTTTGCGGTTTATTTTCAAAATTTGTGTGAAGCAAGCCTCTCTCTAGAATGGATTGCTAAGAGAGCCTCTTGTTTCTTATTCTTGCCTTTTCTTAAGTTTTAACCACAGTAAATATTTTATAATAAGCTATATACAATGTCAATGAATATCACAAATTTTGCAAGACATTTACATCTAGAAGATAATACATATCTGAACATTGATGATGATCAATATTTGCTATATGATAATACAGGTGATTTAAGCAAATCTACCACTAAGATCTCTGAGTTCAGAAATTGATTGCTGTGTCATTTGTCTGTTTAGTTTATCCTTAACTTATCCTCAATCTATACTTCCACTAGCAACAATATTTTGAAATCATAAAATTCTTAAAAGAAATATTCACACCAGATCTTTTGAAAAGTGTCGACTATCTTCCAACACATACATGAAGGAGCACTTCAATTTGGAAAAAAAGGAAAAAAATCTTTGGATAGCCAATAAACTTTGATTTTCAAACTTTGAATTAAAGTTATATTTGAAGCAGGGTTGGAAACTCACCTCCAAATGTTGCCAGTCTAGCTTGAATTCAATATTTATACCCCATGCAATGAAGTGCCCATCAATCTTGCCAACACAATTCTGTAATTTTTTGATGGACTTCAAAAATTGAATTATCATGATTATGTTTTAAAACACTATACTGTACTTGCAATATACATTAAATCCTAGAAGGGCAAGAACAAAATAATGAAAAAATTGTCATACCATGAACATTCTGTAGAGTAAAAATTCCTCAAGCTAGATTTTAAGGAGGATCTAAATCTTGACATGTAAAGTCAACTTTGCCTGTTTATGTTATTGTTTTCTGTAGTAAAGAGATTTGCCAGAAATGAATAATTAGTAACCGCAAAAGGGTTTTAAACTAACAGATTTACTGAATCCCATCAAACAACAATGAACAATGAAACATCCCAAATTCTTGATGATAAATATTGTAGTCAGATTGCAATGATGTTTGAATTTCTTCACCTGAATCCACCATGTGGATCAAAATAGACGAGCTTTTTAAATCTGAGCTTTCTGACAATGTCAAGACCACTGTTTGTTATATTCTAGTCATACATGTGTAAGTGTATTTGCATTTTACATGTTTAATGTGTATTTGTAAGGGCTGCTCCAGAAATATTGACATGGGGTCTTTGAAGGCACTTTTCATCTAACCTGACCACCCATAAAATTCCTTCCCATATGTACAATACAAAAAGACAATGAAAACACAACAGCACACAGAAATTTTAATATATAAAAAGCCTTCAAAGGGTCCCAGACCAACTCTAAGTAAAATTTACATAAATTTCATAACATAACGACTAATCTACACCTTGACATTTATAATGTATTGTCATAATGCGATTCTAAAGACACAATTCCATTTAAAAGGTTCTGCTTTCCTTCAAAAGTTATAAATTTCGACAAACACCTAAAGGCTAAATGGGAATCTGCAGGGAACTTTTTTCTGTCTTCAAGAATACCTCGAGTTAATTTGGTCTTGGAACCATTCCACAGAATGAAAAGGGTAGGCTGAAAAACTTAACATGTTTTAAATTCATCATTTAATTTTTATCCAGGTTTTCATGGGAATGAGATCAGATAAATGAAGTAGGTGACAACTAAACATGTAAACCAAACTCCTGAAAATGTTTGACAGAATTCCATGAAACTTTGAACTTTGTTAGTACACAATATGATGAATATATATATGTGCATATTGTCAGGGAAGCTTCTTGATGCATTTTTCTAGGGGTCCTGTTATTTGAACTTGGAAATCAGTTGGTCTGTTGACAATATGGTGATAAAAAGTGCAAAGGTTGGATTAAGATTGGCTCCTTACTGATTTTATCATAAATAGTAATGACAAATTCCTAGAGCAGTTGAATGGTAGAGACTCTCTCTTGTCTCATTAACATAAACCTGATGTTTTCAGATTGCAGTGATGTTTGAATTTCTTCACCTGAATCCACTGTGTGGATCAAAATAGACGAGCTTTTTAAATCTGAGCTTTCTGAAAACCGTTATAGTCTTATATATGTACTAATATACAATGGTGTATGTAACAAGATGTGTAACAAAATTTCATTTTCAGTTTGCTTGAGTTGTAGAATCTGTTTCTGTTATAACCTTAATGTAAAATATATTTTAGATGTAGACAGGAATAAAAGCCCTGTCCTTGATAAACTTAAGTTTTCTATGTATTGTGTGCGTTTTTGTCACATGTACATTCACTCCATATCCTTTCATTTTTCCTATTTACTGCAATTGAACAACTTGAAGAAATTTCTTTGCAAAAAGAAAAACCCAAAATTTTCATTTTATCATGTATTTCAACCATTACTAGTTTAGAAATAAAGATAGAGAAGACACAAGTATAATATATACCATGTTTATTTCAGATTGTGATATTTTTACCAGCCTTGTGTAGAAAGATGGGAGTTCCTTACTGCATAGTGAAAGGAAAACAAAGATTAGGTCGTGTTGTACACAGAAAGACAACTACATGTTTAGCCATTACTACTGTCAACTCGTACGTAACATTTATTATACCCCTGCAAACAAAGTTTTGGGGGGTATATAGGAATCACCCTGTCCATCCGTCTGTCTGTCTGTCCATCCGTCCATGCACCTTGTCAGCGAATGTTCTCCTAAATGGCTACTTGGATTTTGATGAAATGTTGCACAGTTGTAGTACACCATCTGAAGATGTGCATGAAGTAATATGGTTGCTGCCCGAAATTTTGATGGGGAGTTAATTCATCTTTGAATATTTTCTGGAAAGGGGGAAGGCAAACCTTATCAGCGCATGTTCTCCTAAACGGCTGCTTGGATTTTGATGAAATGTTACACAAGTGTAGTACACCATCTGAAGATGTGCATGAAGTTATATAGTTGGTGCCTGAAATTTTGAAGGGGATATAATTTGTCTCTGAATATTTTCTGGGAAAAGGGGGGTGGATGAACCTGGTCAGCGCATGTTCTCTTAAGCGGCTGCTTGGATTTTGATGAAATGTTACACAGTTGTAGTACACCACCTGAAGATGTGCATGAAATAATAAGGTTGCTGTCTGAAATTTTGAAGGGGAGATAATTTGTCTTTGAATATTTTCAGAAAAAGGGGGAGGGGTGATCCTCGTCAGTGCATGTTCTCCTAAACCACTGCTTGGATTTTGATGAAATATTGCACAGTTTTAGTACACCAGCTGAAGATGTGCATGAAGGAATATGGTTGCTGTCCGAAATTTTAAAGGGAAGATAATTTGTCTTGAGGGCTGTTCCAGAAAAAATGACATGGGGGGGGTTTGAAGGCACTTTTTATTGACCCCCACCACCAATAGAATTCTTCCCCATATGTACAATACAAAAGGATGAAGAAAACACAACCACCAACAGAAATTTATATAAAGTGCCTTCAAAGGGTCCCAGACCAACTTTTCTGGAACAGCCCTGATTATTTTCAGAAAAAAGGGGAGGTATATCATTTTGTCCATACTTGTATTGTGTCCACATTTGTACAGTGTCCACAACTGTATTAGGTCCACACACACTTAAATTTACACTTGCCATATTGATTCAGGGTTCAATTAGCGGGGGTATACCTGGCTGCCATTTGGCGACAGCTCTAGTTTGTCTTGGTTACCATGAAGCGACTTTTTCACCTACTGTTTAAGAGGTTATTTATGAGGGATGCAAAGTTCACTATTTCTTTCAAAATTGTGTGATTTAATTTTCCTGTGCTGAAAAAATTTCAATGTTCTATCATTTATCTTTTGAAGTCGGATTTAAATTATATTTTGCTTCTAACCACTTATAATTAATTAAAAGGTATTTCCTAAACAATTAGTGTTAATATTTCCATATGAATACAGGTTACAAAAGTTAGGAGATGACAAACTGCATTGAGTCAATTACCTGCCAGTGCTTGTTTTTTCATATTCAACACTGGTCGGGGTCTAATGTTGTTGAGAAAATTTATGGGTAATGTGCTGAAATTGGAAAAACACATTGCGACATACTATTAAACTTTCAACTGAAACAACATTTATATTTATATTGAAGTATAAAGCATACATTGTACATGTGATAAACTTGTCTGCTGAAAACTGGAGATTTGAAAATTTTCAGCTGGAGATTGGGTCTGAAAACTGGAGATTTTTTGTCGACCTATTTTTAACCGTTTAGGCAATAAAAATTAATTTACTGGTTCTCAGGCCCTCCCTCATCTAGTGTGAGGCTTGAAAAAAGCCCCTCATTGACTCTATTTTTTGCAATTTCAAAAAAATAAAAACAAAAATTCACCTCCCTCACTACATTTTTGGTGGTTTATTCAATGTAAAAAGCTGCCTCATCTACTTTTTGGCAAATAAAAAGATAAAAAAAATCACCTCCCTCCCTCATCATTTTCAATGAAAAATTGCCTGAGAACCAATTAATTAACTTTGTATGGCCTTATATGTTTTCCTCTGATAGTTTTGGTGAATGCAGTCATTTATGCTTCATTATATTTTCTTTGATCACCCCTACATACATGTTGGCCGTTGTGAGAGATTTTGCTATGTTAATTTATTAGTAATATTAAGAGACTGCTCCACATTCAGAACAACGTATCAGATCATCAAGAATGTCATGTTTGATCTGCATGATTTTAGCATTGAGTGTCTGCGATTAGTGTCAGATAATATGTTAACTGAGAGTCATTTCATAATTGATAAACAAAAATTAAGGTGGAGTTTTTCTCAACAAAAATAACAAAAATGGCGACTTGAAATTTTCATTGTTGAAACTTTGAAAAAGCGGAAGATCTGAAAAGAAAACGGGAGGGACGGAAGAGGGGCAAAAAAGCGGGAGATTTGGCCTCCCGTCGGGAGGTTCACATGTATGATAAAGCAACAAATCTAAGCAATACAAATTAAACAGAACAAGAAAAGCTTTAAAGAATTTAGGATTTCTATCAGGAATTTCTCTGGATATACATTGTATTGCAAAAAATGGCCTTTTTATACGACCGCAAAAATTTTTGCTGTCGTATAATGGTATGGTGCTGTCGTCGTCGTTGTCGTCGTCTGTAGACACTTTTGTTTTTGGCCAATAACTTAAGTTCCAGATGATCAATCCTTGTGAAATTTTTACACAATGTTCCTTGGCACAAAAGGAATGCTTTGGTAAGTTTTGGTCATTGTGGCCCCACCCGTTTAAACAAAAGGGGCCAAAAGGGGTTAAATTAGGTGTTTTCACATATTTGACTGTAGAATCTTTATTATTTGTTGGATTTTGATGGGGTTTCTTTCAGTAAACTCCTTAGAAAATTTCCAATCTGGATTATGCCAACGGATTTCAGGTGGCATGTACCATTCACGAGATAAATGGGGCCCAAAAGGGGCAAATTTCAAAAATTTATTTTTTTTATTTTTAGTCCGATTTTGATGCAATTTTTTTCAAAGGATTCCTTATGAAAAATTTACATAGCGCTCTACTATTAGATTTCCTTACCCAGCTATGAGGGGCCAAAGGGGGCCAAAATCATAAATTTACAGATAACCTTAAATTTTTATTTTTCATCGGATTTCGATGGGATTTTTTTCTTTGGATTCCTCTTGATGTAAGCTTTCAGTAGTATGTCAAGGGATTTGGCCAAGCTATTACCGTTTCCGAGCTATGAGGGGCCGAAGGGGGCCAAAATCATAAATTTACAGATAACCTAAAATTTTTATTTTTCATCGGATTTTGATGGGATTTTTTTCTTTGGATTCCACTTGATGTAAGCTTTCAGTAGTATGTCAACGGATTTTGCTTAGCTCTTACTGTTTCCGTGCTATAAGGGTTCACAGGGGCCAAAACTGCAAATTTGCAGATTACCTAAAATTTTTATTTTTCATCGCATTTTGATGGTCTTTTTTCTTTGGATTCCTCTTGATATAAGCTTTCAGCAGTATGTCAATGGATTGGGCGTAGCTCTTACCGTTTCTGCGCTATAAAGGGTCAAAGAGGAATCATAAGGAGTCATAAGGGCTAATTTTTATTTTCCCTAGTTTGTGTCCAGCTAATTTCTGGGTCAATCTCCTTATTGCGTCCTTCTAATTATTGTGTCAAGCTCTTTCGTTTGTCCATACTCGCTTTAAATTACACTTTTTCAGATTTCAGTGGACGACATGCTGCGGTCGTATCATGCTGCGCTCGGCGTAGCCCTATATTGGTATTAGGACTCTGAACTTTACTCGGCACAAAATTATACAGTAGAATAATATCAGTCTGTTGTTCAGAATCAACACATTGATTATGATCTTTTATCCTTGCATCCTGCTTTGTCTGTTAGTTTAGAAATCTGCAACTCATTCTAAACTGAAAGTTTGATTAATAATAAACTTTCAGAATTTAATGTTTACATGATCTCCATACTATACATAGATTTCTGAAGTTAAATACTACTGCGAATGTACTTTGGTTTCTAAACTCATTGTTTGGGGGCATTTTCCTAAAATTAAGTATTTCCTTGTGTTTAAATTTCTTGGTTTAAGTCCCATCAACAAACATTTGAACCCTATGAATATTACAACTTTCACAGTATACCATGTTTAGCATGGTATTCTTAACAAATATACGCCTGTACTTGAAATGTAAATTTTGTGAACATTTGGTTATCGCAAAATAATATCTCGCCTGACTGAATTTGTTTTGTATTCCAGTGAAGATAAATCTGCATTGAATAAGGTAGTAGAAGCTGTGAAGACCAACTTCAATGAAAGAGCTGAGGAGGTATGATAAGTTTGTTCCTGTCTGCCTTTGCACCAGGGCAGTTATTATTTAACCTGTTCAAAAGTGGGGGGGGGGCATGAAAACCTAATGCATGTTCGAAAAAAAAGGAGTTGGTCCAACCTTTAGAATTCCCTATAGAACCACAAAATGGGAAGTATTCCCTATATGAATCTTTTAACACTACCATGATGTATACTATATATTGTGGAATATGAAAATCAAATGATTCATCTTCCTTGGCTGTGTCTGAGTAGTGTTATTTACCAGCATTTCCTCTAGACCTATCACATTGCAGTCTGCCTGTACTTCCCCTGAGGGCTATTCCATTAAAAATGATGTTCCAGTGTCGGAAGGCAGAAAATGAAAATTCCTGGGGGTTCTTGTAGATTTTGTATCTTACTGCTATACTAATATTTGTCCATTACCCTTGGTTGTGGGGGTAGTAGAAAATTGTCTTCCGACCCTGGTACATATATTTTAATGGAATAGCCCTGAGTACTGCCTTGGGCCCTTTCATGATGCCCTGTCTTTCATCCAAAGTCCATATCTAGATTGTCCTTTCATGTAGGCTGCTATTTTATCAGTGAAATCACAGGTTATTACTGCAAGTGTCAATTTATAGCCTGTCGCTTGATATCGGCTGTTAACTATTAATCTGCTTGTCAGTATGTTTTCCCCGTACAACATCAAGTGTTTTTTGACAGGTGCAAGCCCTATTTAAAAAAAACACACATACAGTAAATTGTGCTGAATTCTTTTCCTTTTCTTAAGGGCTTTCCTTGAAAAAAAGATGTAAAGAGGGGCAGGAACACAAGTTATTTACCATTTTTACCCTGGTGGGGGATGTTAAACTATTAATTATACCTATTGCTTATACCTGAGAAAAGAAATACAATTCTGGTTGTTCTTGCCCCTATGTACATTTTTTCCTGGAAATGCCCTAAATTATTAAAGTAACTAATGACATAGAAATGTATGAAAATGTTGTCTTGAAATGAGTCAAATTTCTGAATTCAAACCAAGTTGCTAACCTGTACTTCTGTCCGGAAACAAACTTATATTGTATTTTACTTTCATTATGTATTCCAACTCTAAACAAAAGCCAGATAAAAGCACTTGCACAAGTTAACATCGAATTTTCCACAGTTGCAAATACAATATCTTATGATATCCATTTCATTCTGATATCTGACAATGTGAAAGCATGTGACCTTTCCTGCTAGTGGTGAGAAGATGAGTTGGATAGCGATGCTTCTTTTTTATAAAAATTCGAAGAAAATCCTCTTCAGTACATATAGAGGAAAAAAACTTTGGAATTGTGCTGCAAGTGATGGAATTATGAGACAGGAGCTTCATTTAATGTTATTAAATTATTTTTAGTTCGCCTTAACGAAGTTGAGGAGGACTATTGGAGTACCCACGGCGTCCGTGTCTGCGTCTGCGTCCGCATTTAGGTATATATCTTGGTAACTATGAAGGGTAGGATCATCAAACTTTGTATACAGATGCATCTTGGGCTATCTCACAGCCTCCAATTGGGTCTCTTTGACCTATATTTTCCGCTTGAATGACTTAATTAAAGTTTACATCCGAGTGCAGATCTCAGTCACTATACATGGTAGGATCATGTAACCTTGCATATGTATGCATCTCTGATGGTAGGTCAGCATCCAGGCAAAATTAGGTCACTTTGACCTATATTTTACGCTTGATTGATTTACATTCAAGTTTTTGGATGAGTTTAGATCTCAGTCGCTATACATGGTAGGATCATTGTAACCTTACATATGCATACATCTCGGATGGTAGATCAGCATATGCATCCAGGCAAAATTGGGTTACTCTGACAATGTGCCATAACAAGGCGAACTCTGTAATCGTTGATTACCTATGTTTCAGTTTTAAAGAGTAAAATAAGTGCAATAACTAAATGACATTTATATATCTGTATGAACATGAACACTTCTTAGGTAACAAGAAAACAGCAAAGTATTTTAGACTTTGTACCATAAATTCATCATTTTTTGCCAGAGCATTTTGATTAGCTTTAACTCGTATTTTGCTCCATTTCAGATTCGTCGTCATTGGGGTGGTGGAATCATGGGAAACAAATCACAGGCAAGAATCGCCAAGCTGGACAAAGCTAAAGCTAGAGAACTTGCACAGAAAATGGGTTGAAAAATCCATGGACATTATAAATAAATTATTGGCTGAAATGAAGAAATTTCTAGTGTTCAGTTCATACTTTTTAGCTCACAAGGCTACGGCCAGGATGAGCTTTTACCATCACTTGGCATCCATCAATGGTCTTAAATTAATTTTCATTTAAAAATCTTCCCTAATAACAATGAACCAAGTACAACCAAACAGCCACAATCTTTTGATGGTCCACTATTAGATGGGTCTGCATTCCATTTAGAGTAACATACCTCATGAATAAATTTTTCTTGGATTACTGGTCCAGTTAGAACCATCCAAAACTTGATCACAATGGTCCATAGAAGGGTTTATTCTTTACAAGTCCACAGGTCATCCAAGATAGCTACCTGTGAAGAACTCGCCTTCTTCCATGGCGCAATACAATGCAGGGATGGGTAATGCCAGTTATCTCTCTACCTCATAAGAGCTCTCGCTAATTATCCACTTGCCCAACAATTTTAGAGGGGACATAGCATTTGACCCATTAGTTCATCTTATCACAAACCTTAAAACCATTTATCATTTGAATAACAAGTCATATGTGAATAAGCTGATGTAAATGGATGCATATTGGAAAGTACTTGAGGTTGATATAAAAAATAGGTAGATTTGACCTACATTTCAGTATCCCCCTCATGCATAGCTCTGTCCTTAGCTTATTTTTGGCTTTTCTATTTAGACCCTTTTGGTTATTTGTTCTCGATCAGCTTTTACACATTTTTCGGTTAATGGACTTCCAAATGTTTTGGTTTGATCTGCACTGATGAGACATAAGTTGTCGAAATGCACATATGGAGTAAATAGATTAACAGTAACTAAGGTATTTTGTTAATCATGAGAGACTAGGGTTAAAGTTTTTAGTTCGCCTCAACGAAGTTGAGGAGGACTATTGGAGTACCACCGGCGTTCGCTTCTACATCCCTGTCCGCATTTGGGCATATATCTCTGCAACTATGCATGGTAGGATCATCAAACTTTGTATGCAGGTGCATCTTGGGCTATCTCACAGCCTCCAAGAAAATTGGGTCTCTCTGACCTACAAATGTATATTTTCCGCTTGAACGACTTGCATTCAAGTTTACGTCCGAGTTCAGATCTCGGTCACTATACATGGTAGGATCATGTAACCTTGCATATGCATGCATCTTTGATGGTAGGTCAGCATCCAGGCAAAATTGGGTCACTTTGACCTATATTTTCTGCTTGAATGACTTACATTCAAGTTTACGTCAGAGTTCAGATCTCAGTCACTATACATGGTAGGATCATGTAATCTCCCATATGCATGCAACTCGGATGGTGTATCAGCATCCAGGCAAAATTAGGTCTCTTTGACCTATATTTTACGCTTGATTGATTTACATTCAAGTTTTTGGACGAGTTCAGATCTTAGTCACTATACATGGTAGGATCATGCAACCTTGTATATGCATGCAACTCTGATGGTGAATCAGCATCCAGGCAAAATTAGGACAGTCACACTTTGACCTATATTTTATGCTTGATTTACATTCAAGATTTCTGACTAGTTCAGATCTCAGTCACTACACATGGTAGGATCATGTAACCTTGCATATGCATACATATCTCTGATGGTTGGTCAGCATCCAGGCAAAATTAGGACACCTTGACCCATATTTTATGCTTGATTGATTTACATTCAAGTTTTTGGACGAGTTCAGATCTTAGTCACTATACATAGTACAATCATGTAACCTTGCATAGGCGTGCATCCCTGATGGTACATCAGCATCAAGGCAAAAGTAGGTCACTTTGACTTATGTTTTACATATGAGTGATTTATGTCCAAGTTTTCAGGCAAGTTCAGATCTCAGTCACTATACATGGTAGGATCATGTAACCTTGCTATGGCATGCAAATGTGATGTCAACATCCAGTCAAGATTTTGTTACTGTGACAAAGTGCCATAACGAGGCGAACTCTGTAATCATTGATTACCTATGTTTGGAGTCCTTGTCTCAGATACCACAAGTCTAGGTGAATAAGCTGTTCTCCATGGATGCATATTGAAAAGTATTTGAGATTGATATAAAAAGTAAGTAGATTTGACCTACATTTTATTCATTAGTGACTCGGGTTAAAGTTTTTGTGAGAGTCCTTGTCTCGGATACTACAAGTCTAAGAGGAGAATATTTTGTTTTTAGATGCATCTTGAAAGTCCTTCAGCTCCAGAGCAACTTCAAATGACGTTTTTAGCTCACCTGGCCGAAAAGGCCATGTGAGCTATTGCCATCACTTGGCGTCCGTCCATCGTCAACTTTTTCAAAATTCTCTGAAATCGCTGAACCAATTTTAACCAAACTTGGCCTGAATCATTGCTTGGGTCTCTTGTTTCAAAATTGTATACATGGACTAAACAACATGGCTGCTGTTACTAAAAATAGCATGTAGGGGTAAATTGCTGTTTATGGCAAATAACTCAAAAACTTATAGACGTAAAAAATCTGCAAGTGATAAAAGTGATCAGCATTACAAGATCTACATTACGTGAGATCTGAATACCCATTTTGGAGTTACTGCCCTTTTTCCAAAATTTTTCTACATTGTAATATCTTTATACCCCTGCCGCTAGGTGGTCGGGGACAGTAAGGTTTGCTATGATCCGTACATACGTACGTCCGTCCATCCTTTTGGTTTCCGGATGATAACTTAACCATCCTGCATCAGATCATAACCAAACTTGGTCACATGCTTACATATGACCAAAGACAGAACCCTATCGATTTTCTAAATGGTACCCCAAGGTCAAGGTCACAAAAAATAGACTAAAATTTCAATAAAATTTTGGTTTCTGGATGATAACTTGAGTATCCTGCAATGGATCAAAAACCAAACTTGGTCACATGCTTACTTATCACCTGAGACAGAATCCTATTGATTTTCAGGTCGGTACCCCCAAGGTCAAGGTCATAGTTGCAAAAAATAGACTAAAATTCAATATTTTGGTTTCTGGATGATATCTCGAGTATCCTGCATTGGATCAGAATCAAACTTGACCACATGCTCGCTTGCTTGATTATCCCCCAAGATAGAACCTAATGGAATTTCAGGTTGGTACCCCCAAGGTTAAGGTCACAGTTGCCAAATATAGACTAAAATTTCAATAAAAGTTTGGTTTCCCGATGATAACTTATGTTTCTTTCATCCGATTAAAACCAAACTTGGGCGCACGCTTACTTACCGTCCAAGACGGACCCCTATTGATTTTCAGGTTAGTACCTCCAAGGTCAAGGTCACAGTAGCTAAAAATAGACAAAAATTTCAATAACACTTTGGTTTCCTGATGAATACTCGAGTATACTGCATCGGATCAAAACCAAACTTGGTCGCATGCTCACTGATCACCCAAGAGAGAACCCTATTGAATTTCGAGTTGGTACCATCAAGGTCACCGTTGCAAAAAATAGACTAAAATTTCAATAAAATTAAGGTTTCCGGATGATAACTTCTGTTTCTTGCATCGGATCAAACCAAACTTGGTCACATGCTTATTTATCACCCAAGACAGAACCCTATCAATTTCAAGGTTGGAACCCACAAGGTTAAGGTCATAGTCGCTTAAAATAGACTTTCAATAAAATTTTGGTTTCTGGATGATATCTTAAATATCCTGCATCGGATCAAAACCAAACTTTGTCACATGCTTACTTATCACCCAAGACAGAACCCTATCAATTTCCAGGCTAAGGTCACAGTTGCTAAAAATGGAATTTTGGTTTCAAGATGATAACTTGAGTATCCTGCATCGGATCAAAACCAAACTTGGTCACATACTTGTTTAGCACTGGAGACAGAAGCCTATTGATGTCTAAGTTGGAACCCTCAAGGATACAGTCACTGTTTCTGAAAATAGATTCTAATTACATATAAGATTATTTCTCAGATTATTTGTGGGAACTTTGCATTATATCAAAACCAAACCACTTCCAATACCTATTTATCACAGGAGACCGATCCTATTTTATAATTATTTGATATATATATATATATATATATATATATATATATTGTAAATAGTTCTGCCTTGAATGATTTTGGGGTTTCGATTTCAAGGAGGCGGGGGCATCCGTGTCCCATGGACACATTCTTCCATTTTTTTAATATTTTTTATAACAAAACTATAACAGATAGAGGTCAACTTTATTGATAAAACGTTCAGCATATCAAGATCTACCCACCTGTAAATTGAAGAAAATCTGAGTACCGATATAAGAGTGTGTTCTGTATAGGTCAAATTATTCATAATTTTACAGATTTCAATAGAGATTAAGATTTGAATGCAAAAAAATGTTCATCGATGTCAAGGACTACATTTTATCTGCATTATTGGAGTTGTCTGAGGTGCCCGTACCTCATCCAGTATGGCTGCCAGCGGGGAATTAGATTAACATTGGACCCTGTAGGAAAACACATTCAAAAATCTCTGAAACTACTTGGCTAATTTGAATCATACTTTGTCCCAGTCAGTTTGGAGAGTGTGTCTGACAAGTCGTCATCTACTCCAAGATGGCTAACATAGTTAACATTGGACCCTACTGGAAAACACATTCAAAGACTTTCTTCTCTGAAACTACTTCGCAGTTGAAATCAAACTTGATCACACTTGGTCTTTAGTGGTCTTGTATGTCTGACAAACCTGCACCTCATCCAAGATGACCGAGAGTGGGAACATATTTTTGCATTGGATCCTATGGGAAAACATGTTCAAAGATCTTCTCCTTTGACACTTCTTGGCCAAATGGAACCAAACTTGGTCACAACTGCCAGTTGTTTGCTCTCTTTTGAAATTGTGTCCGACAGGCCCCTGTTATATCTAAGATGGACGCCAGCGTGAAATGTAGCATAACAGAAGACCCAATGGAAAAGCATTCAAAGATATTCTCTGAGGCCACAGAGCCAATTACAACCAAACTTAGTTGTTGTCCCTTTAAAAAAAACATGTGTTCGGGATGTCTGTGCCTCGCCAAAGGTTGCCATAATCAGAAATTAGTTTATCATTTGACTCTGTGAAAACACATTTACAAATCTTTTCCTCCCAAACTACTGTTCCTATTGGAACCAAACCATGTCATAATTGTCCTTTGTTTGGCCCACTGTGAAAAATGTGGCCAGCAAGTCCACATCAAATCCAAGATAACTGCAAATGGGAAACATAGTTAAACATAGGAACCTATTTGCAATGGATTCAAAGATCTTTGCCTCTGAAACCGCTAGAACAATTTAAACCAAATTAAGTTTCAAAAGTCCTTGGATGGTCCCCTTGGAACCAAACGGCCCGATAGTCCTTTGGTAGCCCCTTTTTTATCCTACTTTATAGCTATTAATTGGAACCAAACTTGAAGTGGTTCCCCGCAAGAAGTTTGTTTTATGGTTCGCACCATTGGGGAACTAGTATTTTTGTATTTTCCACAGGGTGTAATGTTTACATTACACCCTGTGGAAAATACAAAATAACTGCGCCTGTGGCCTGCCATCACTTTCAACTTTTTTTCCAAAAATATCTGAAACTACTGATCCAATTTTAATCAAACTTAGTCTGAATCATTATCAGGGTATTTGGATTCCAAGTTATGTTCGATTAGTCCGACGACCAAGCAATATAGATGCTGTTACTAAAAAGTCACATAGACGTAAATTGCTGTTTTTTGTTTGTTTTTTGTTTTTGTTTTTTGCAAATACTAACTAAAAACGGTTACCGATATCAAAAAACCGACAGCATCACCAGATTTACCTAAAGCGCAACTTTGAAGAAAAATCTTATTACTAGTTTTTGAGTTATTGCCCCTTTTCCGTAAAATTTTCTAAATTTCCATATTTTTTTTATACAAAAATAAATAAACAGATAGTTTAAAAAATGTTCAGCATATTGAGATCGCCATACCTTGAAATTTTTAAGAAATCTAAATACCCATGTACAAGTTATTGTCCTAAATGGTTAAATTTTCGCAATTCAATACGTTTTCCCTTGTATTTCAAAAACCATTTGAGGTAGATGTAAAGCATAAAAACGAAGATGTTCATTATGTCAAGGACATCACTTTGTCTTCATGATGGAAGTTATCTGATGTGCTCGCACTTCATCCAGGACGGCAGCCAGCAGAGAACTTAGTTGAACATATGACACTATGGGAAAACACGTTTCAATATCTTCTCCTCTGATACTACATGGCCATTCGGAACCACACTTGGTCAAAACTGTCCCTAGTTGGGCGACTTTGAAAAATGTGGGCGTCAAGTTCTCATCACATCCAAGATGACCGCTACAGGGGAACATAGTTTAACATCGGACCATATGGGAATGCATTCAAAGATCTCTGAAGACACAAAGCGCATTGGAACAAAACTTGGGTCATAAAAGTCCCTTTTTGGTTCTGATTAAAAATGTGTACAGAAATTGTGGACCACATCCAAGATCCAAGTGGGAAACTTGATTTAACATTGAACCCTTTTTGAAAATACATTCAAAGATCTCCCCTGAAACAACTTGCCCGCAATAGTCGTTTTCATATCCCTTTTAAAAATGCGTTCGACAATTCTGCACCCCATGATAGATCTCTGGAAATACAATATAAACTGTCTCCAACAACAACAGGTGTACTTTGCAAACCTTATCAAGGAAGCCATCAGAACATCCCTTTGAGGAGAGGCAGGAAAAGCTATCATGAGGTTAGGCATCGATGCAACAGTACAACAGATATTGGATAACTTTGACAGTTTATACGGAAATATTGATCAACAAGAGGTCGTCATAAAGAAAACGAAGAGGTCAAGGTAAAACAGAGAACTGCGAAAGCTGAAGGAACAGGGAATATATACAGTACAATGTACATTCAAAATATAGATATTTGTGAAAAAGAACTATTTTTCAAATGGCTAGTATTTCATATTTCACCATTAAGTCATTGAGCAATCATAAAATGACAAAAGAATAAAGTTCCAACAAATTCTTGACCATGGAAGGAAATTTTTTCCTTCGGTTCTTTAATCAAGAGTCGATTGACAATAGAATGCCCTAAGACAGATTCACACTTATACAATAGGTATTGTTTAGGTGTAAAGCTTCAGTTCATCTTTCAACAAAAGAGAAATTTTGGTTCATCAACTATCAATACTGGGGTATTAATTTACCTGTATCGCAAGAATATATTATTGGATACCGGATCTACAGTATCTACCTTATCCAATTGGTACTTTGGAGAACATTTAAAGGACACCATAAAGTTACAGAAACTTAGTTCTGTTTTGGAGACAGAAGAGCAGCTGGAACTCAACTGCCATATAAAGGATATATAGAAGTAAAGATTAAAGTACCAAATACCAACATAACACAGATACATCCTATACTTGTAACACCAGTCAATACTGCCAATCTGTACCCTTACTACTTGGAACAAATATACTGGAAACACTGATATTGGTTTTGAAACAAGATCATGTTGAACGATTTCTGCAAAAGGCACAATTATCGACATGGTACATAACTCTAAGAACTCTCACTCTCCAAGAGAAATTACTTGTAAAGCATCGCAATAGAATTCAACAAGCCTAGACGGCATCAATATGCCTATTCACACTGAAAAGATACCTGAAGGTTATTGTACCATGAAACTTCCTTTCAAACCAACACCATGTATGTTACAGTCAAAATCCTTATCCAACCATCACCTTCAGAACGTAAATGAAGAACCGTGTGTACATCATAACAAGTTAAGCCATTACACAGCCATCCAGTAAAAAACAACGGCAGTAGAATACCGAAGGAACAAAGGAGTGAAATCTACAAAAATCGAATTCCAAAGACATGGCAAAAGCGAAAACACAGAAAACAATGACGCTAGACAGACACAAAATCACAACATTAAAAACAAAGGCACTCACGGTGTGAAATCCAGTGAAACTGAGAGTGACACCAGGTGCTCCGGAAGGGCTAGCATGTCCTGCTCTGTTAACAGCACACACACACTGTGAGTGTGTCAATCCAGGAAAATGTCAAAGTCGGTAGTCAAATCTGGGAAGACGTGAAGCTAGCTGAAAATGTCCACTTTCATTTGGGATACTGACACGTCATACCTTTCAATGATGGTATGGTGACGGCCATAGAATTTTTTGGGGGATGAAATTAATATGGGTTGAACAAATCCCTGACTAAGCAGCTTTTGGGACAGTGTTTTTGCTCTGTTAAAATAATCACTGTACAAACTACACGCTCGACAGTGACGAACCAACTGTGAAATGTACACTCCATAGGCTGGAGAGGTAGGTATATTGCTGCTCAGAAAAAAGTAAAATGTATATACATAGGCAAACGAATAACGAAGCAAGAAAATGAAAGGGGACATTCTAAAATCATAAATCCAACATCATGGAAACGGATTGAGACAGTATGACAAAGACAAAACAAATCAACAAAAATGAACAAGAACGCCACAAAACTAAAGCACTATCAGTGTGAACCCCTATAAAACTGAGGTATCATCAGATGCTCCGGAAGGGTAAGCATGATCTGCTTCACGCGTCACAAATAACGTCACAAATACCATCACTATACCTCGAAGAACAATAGTCTTGTAAGTTGCAGCCAGAAACAATTCAGGAACCACCTAAAGATACCAGCCAAATGACGAACTAGTTATTGATAAAGTGAAGGATAAATTACTTCACAGCTACTTTACTGACGAAGAATTTCAAACAGGAAAAAATCTCATTAACTCATACAAATACATATTTTCAAAAGGTAGGAATTACTGACAGAGTTCAACATCGCATTGACTTTATAGATGAAAATTAAAGACCATTTCAACAACGCTAAACGAATACCCCATCAATGTGTGATGAAGTAAGGGCTCATCTTAAACAACTTCTGATAACAAGATTATCAGACCTCCTCATTCATCCTTTGCTTCAAACGTGGCATTATGCATAAAAAACATTTCATCGACAATGTGCGTAGATTACAGAAATCTAAGATCTCGAATAGACTCGTACGCTCTTCCTAGAATTTAGGTACTACTGGACTGTTTGCTCGGAAGAAAGTATTTTCTCAGCAGTGGATATAAAATATGACTTTCACCAAGCTGGCATCAAAGAAGAACACAGAGAAGGACAACTTTCACTAGACTACCCCTTGGCTTAACAAATAGTGTAGGAACTTACCGAAGATCAATGGAAGAAATTTTTAAGAGAATACAACCTCACCATCTGCTGTATATTTGTAGACGACATAATCATTTTTTGTAAATGCTACGAAGAACATCTCGCAAATATGGAATTGGTTTTCAACAGAATAAAGGAAGCAAACTTAAAATTGTGATTTCTTCAAGCGAAATACGTGGGACATATCGTTTCGGAGATTGAAATTGACCAAAGCAAAACTGAGGGGATTCAACATGGACAACATTAAAAACATCAGAAGAAAAGAAAAGATTTTTAGATTCCTCAGCTATTGTTGTAGATTCATACAACCGTTAAGTAAAATCTCAAACCATTGACAAAACTTATGCCTACGCCACCTAAAATGGACAAAAGACAACGAACAAAAGTTAAGAAACCATGGGAATAGGGACCTTAATAAGAGGAGGCATTAGAAGAGCTCAAATTAGTTCCCCCTTACGAGTTTTACACAGAAGCTAAATCAAGAATCGAGTTATAAGCTATATATACCAGCTATAGCCTTTCAAATTCAGATACCAAATATTCGACCCATAAGAAAGCGTTCTTGGATTTGAAATGGACAGTCGCAGATAGATCTAAAGATTATATCTTTTGGTCCAAGTTTACCATATTATACAGACAACAACCCGCTGACATACATGCTGACATACATCTTGACTTCAGTCAAACCAACAACCCGCTGACATACATCTTGACTTCAGTCAAACTTAATGCAGCAGGACATAAATGGCTAGCAGCTTTATCTGCTTATGATTCTTACATTCGAGATATACCAATTAAGATGAACATAGACGCAGACATACCAAGCCGATTTTCAACTGACAACAACTCTAAAAGTATATGAATCAATAAAAGCCATATGCAATAAAGCTTCTTCAATAACAGAGGCATGTTTGAAAATGCTTTCTATGACGCCAGGCATATAGTTGGACGATACTGATAAGTTAACAGAGAAACTAAATTAGGGAACATATTATTGATTGTGGAACTGCTCAAAGACAAGATCCAAAGATAAGGCATACCATCGAATATGTTGACAAGGAATTAAGCCACAATTAGAGGAAATTAGTCCAATATATGCGATATTTTAAACATAATATATATATATAGAGAGAGAGAGAGAAACAACCAGTGATTGGGAAGTTAGGAAAAAAACTTGTACTACACACTGTTAGTATTATTACTGTTTTTGAGGTATGTCATACAGATATGAATGGGTCACCCAGGAAAAAACAGAACAGTGTCACGCACTAAGGATAGATTCTGTTGGCCAGCAATGTACGTCGATATATGGATCGAGAAATATGGTTACTGATGAAGAAATAAAAGACCAGTAAACCAAATGACAACATTAGTGGATGTTGTAGCATCTTAATCATTGGAACTTGTAGAAGTTGACTACCCCACTAGAACCATCTGACGGAGGATACAGCAATATTCCAGTAATTAAAGACAATAATACTAGATATGCACATGCAATACAAACCAAACTGCTGAAACTAAAACAGATGCATTATTTAACAACTTCATAAGAACCATCTGACAGAGGATACATCAACATTCTAGTAATTACAAACCATTATGCTAGATATACACAGGCAAAATCAACAAGAAACCAAACTGCAAAAACAACAGTCAACCATACCCTTCCAAATTTGAAAATGGCGCAAAACAAAAGTGGAAATTCTTTTATAGAACAAAATGGCTACCTTCGTGTAAATGCATGTTTCTTTAACAATTTTCAACATTTTAGTGAATCAAAGCCTGTAGACAGTCAGATGATTGAACGACTCTATAAAATTGTCAAAGTCATGATTTTTTGCCAAAAGCCCCCCTGATTTTTAGAATCTCCAAAACAATTCATTAACAAGAAAATTGCAGAAAATATTTATAATGATGCATACATTATGCAGAGTTTTATGTCGATCAGATGGAGGGTTATAGTCATGTTTTGTGACAAAAGTAAGATATTTGATTTTAAACGAATATGATCCTTAACCTTTTTTGCCCAGTATACATATTTGAATAACTTGAAAAAAATAACGAATTGGTGTAAATATGTAAATTGTAATTTTCTCATGAGAAATACTGTTATTTAATGTTATTTAAATTATAATTCCTATGTTGTGACTCCGAATTATAATTTAAAAAGAATAGATCAAAATATATCTCATAATAATAGCTTAACAATAACCATCTTTCATCAATCAGGCCCCTGATGTATAGTATGCGGGCAAGACTTGATACAAATTTGCTTTTCAGAGGAAAATAAACTACACACTTCAACGTGTTTTCGAAATCATTTTCAAAGGTCAAAGAAGTTTAACCATTGAGATTTATTGACACTTTTACAATCATAATACAAATCTTATCTTTTTTACCTTATGTCAATGACATTTATGTACTATACCGGAGATCTGTCACAGTTTTACACAGTGTGTTAAACAGAGTGTAAAGTCGGGTACAAGATTATAAAGGTAGAGTATTTTCTATTTATATAGTTAGATACAATTAGAGGGTAACAAATTCATTTTTGTCAGAATTAAGTAAACTCTCACAGGTCAATCCTTGCTTTCTCCGATTGACAGTCTATTCATTTTGGTTCTGGAACTTGATTGATTGATTGATTGATTGAATATTGTTTAACGTCTACTCAGCAATATTTCAGCTATATCAAGACGAGAACAAGTTTGTTGATAAATAATCACTTTGGGGTATGGAAATGGCCATGGGACGGGAAATTCTGACTGCCACTGGAAAAGTAGGGTGAGATCGTCAAGGGCGGGGAATTTAGCCTTGTAGCCGATCACCTACGGACCACCCCAAAAAGAGCTTGCTACAAGGGTTCTTTAACGTGCAGGAAGCGTGGCATTTCTTCCAACACGTGGACCTGAGTTTACATCCCATCCGAAAGATGGGTTGTGTATTTATTAATCCCGCACAACCACGGAATGGGTCCTATTTCTATATCCCGGGACCCTCGGGGTCAGCCTCCGTTTAGGAGGGGTCACACCCCGCAAGCCGGAGATACTGGGTCCTATTTCTATATCCCGGGGTTCCCTCGGGGTCCTCTGTTAGGATGGCTCATACTCCAAGCTCAGAGGATGCTGCGGGCCTATTCTTCAGCCGGGACCGCTCACGGCGGTCTGGAACTTGAGTTTTGTCGTATAAAACCATGAAAAGTCAAGTACGAGTACATAATCAAAAGTGACAAAAAAAGTACGAAGCAATTAGAAGGAGGGACCAGTAAAGAAAATACGTAAAACATACGACAATATCGAGAACAAACAACCCAACACAGAACATTTTATGCGAGCCATAATATTCCCGACAAACGCTAAATCTAGATCTATAAATCAAATAAAAGTTACAAGACGGCTACGTCATGTATGTCAACTATCTTTCCCAATTTGCAAAAGCCAAGACCATTCTATTTTTTTTTCTGGGTAGGTATCACAATAAAACCGTACAAGGGAAAATTTATATCATTTCTGGTTTAGGAAAATCCTACACATTTGGCCAAATACCATCTTGAGGTCAAACAAATACTGTGGGAAAATTAACTTAATTAATACCATTTGGAGTTCAAACAAATACTCTGGGAAAAGTAACCTAATTAATAGCATTTGGAGGTCAAACAAATACTTTGGGAAAGTAACTTAATAAGAAACTTCAATTAATTTTCGATTTGGTCGTCAAGTTTGTATAATTTTTGCACTTAGAAATAGTAATTTGCTAAGAAGTAATTAAAGAAACAGCCTCAGAAATTCGTCCTGGTCGACCAAAGGACCGATTAGAATTTGTGGACTGTATGGTTGAAGGGTGAATCTCTCAGTATCTCTGAATGAGTAGGTGTCTGGTAATAAATAACTTGACGAAGACATGACGACTTGAAGATGAAGAACAACAATGAAAGCGTTGTTCCATTTGCTTGATCTTACTTATTTATAGGGAAATGCCCCATATACATTTACTCCATATCCCTTTCTTTGATCATATATCATACCATGAAGCTCATCTTCCTGTTTCTTTTTTTCAGGAATAATGTCAACGGAGGTTATGGTATTTTGTGGACCTTGTGGAAGTAAGGACAGAAGAGCAAAGAAATGGTGCACTAAATGCAAGGTAGGAATCTGTGAAGATTGCGAAAAAATCCATCATTCTTCGAAAAGATTCCAAAACCACAAACTAATATCCATCCCAGCTTTCCGAAGAATAGAAAAAGTTTCAAAACGTATTCTGTGTGAGAAACATGATAAGAAATTCGATTGGTTCTGCAAGATTCACGACCAACCAATTTGCGCCATGTGTTTGTCATGTGACCATGACATGTGTTCAAACGTTTTACCGATTCAGATAGCAGCCAAGGAGGTCAACAGTTTAAATGAACTTGCAACCTTGGATGAAACAATTATTGAAGGTATAAAAAATATCAACCAATGCATTAAAGATAGACATACAGCAATAGAAGACATTGCGACACAGAAAGATGACATCATACGAGTTGTCCGTGAAACAAGACGAACGATCAATGAATATTTAGATGAACTTGAAACAAAATTTTTACTCGATCTATCAGGTAGATATAATAAAATTGAGTCTGAGTATTCTGAAGTTGTTGAAGATCTATTATTAAGAGAGGTCAGTCTGGAACATCTTCGTGACCAGATAGTAGGAATGCAAGATAAACAGTTAAAGTCATTACATAAAATGTCAAATCAAATAAACACACAGACCGAAGAAATAGCAGAAATTGGCTCTGATGTTGGAATTTTCCTCGCAACCTACAATATAAAGAAAATAGCCACAGAGGATTTAATAGCTGTGAAATCAGAGGTGTCCTGCTTACGTAATTATAAAATGACAATACAATTGCACCCATTTATCAGTGATGTTTTGACAGAACTCCCTTACTTTGGTCAAATAAGTATTCTTGAGAACAGCATAACTTTTTCCTTCACAGATGCCAAAACTGAAAATGTACATGATGTGGAACGATCATCGGATACGAACTCAATAGACTGCAGAAACATTATATCAAAACAGACTTTCGATATTAAAAGTTCTGGAAAGTCAATGTACATTTCTGGATGTTGTATACTTCCAAATAGCCGTGTGTTAATTGCAGATTACGACGGTGATAAACAAATATTGGAATACAATGAGGAAGGGAAACACAAAAGGGACATTAAAGTGTCAAGTCATCCATACGGCTTGACAGGTATTAATTTGGACAGAATCGCTGTTTCTTATGGAAAATCAAAATATATCGAGGTTATAAATCTGAAGCACATCTGTGTAGATAGAAAGATAAACGAATCTGAAAACTGTTGGGGAATTTCGCATCACCATGGAAAATTGCATACCATTGTTGAGACAAAAGGCATTATTGTACGTAACTTATCAGGAGAATTGATATACACGGTTAAGTTAGACGTTTCACATGTTAGTAACATTGTAGTTTATAAGGAGAGAATTTATTTTTCCAACTGGTCTTTTAATACAGTTCACTGTTGTAACATGAAAGGGGATGAAATATGGACGTTTCAAAATGACTCCATCGTTTACCCTAATGCTCTGTCAGTTGACAGTGAACACAATGTATTTGTTGCAGGATTGCGTTCTAATAATCTAACGGTTATAAAAAATAATGGTCAAATAAGCATCCCTTTACACACACAGACAAGTGAATTGAATGCTCCCCATGCAATGTACTATCGTAGAGATTCGGACATGTTGTTAGTCTGCAACCTTGTTAACAGACATGCGCACCTCTATCACGTGAATATGTAACAAAAATAAAACTGTGAATGAGATAATGCTTTTAGATCTATTCTTATTAGCAAGTGTTATAGTAGTTGGAATTGGAACAGGTACTTTTGAATAGCAAGTTTTACCTGCCTTTACACAATGCAATTCAAAGTATCCATCCACCCATGCTTTCAAAAATTTACAGTAATGTCGAGATGGTCGAGGGTAGTCAAATTTCTAGTAATTAATCAAGTTGTGTGCAGTCAAATTTGTAGTACTGTTATGAACAATTGACTACAGTCAAATTTGAAGTTATATTAAGTCAGATTCAAATTTGAAGTAATGACAGTAGTCAAATATAAAGTAATGTTAAGACAGGTTGACTGTAGTCATATTTGAAGTTATCTTTGGGCAGGTAGTCAAATATGAGGTAAAGTTAAGTCAGGTTGAATTTAGTCAACATTGAAGTAATGTTAATTCAGAATGACTATAGTCAAATATAAAGTAATGTTAAGGCAGGTTGACTGTAGTCAAATGTAAAATAATATTCAAGCAAATGTAAACTAAGATTAAGAAGGTTTGAAGTTATAATAAAGCAGGTTGACTGTAATCAAACTAGAAGTAATGTTAAGGCAGCTTGACTGTAGTCATATATAAAAAAATGTTAAGAAAGATTGACTGTAGTCAAAATGGAAATTAA